>CATIWF010016710.1:0-74724 GCA_949630135.1 Balakata baccata | reverse complement strand
AATATTCTTTTTTAATTTCAGGGTCATTTATTTTTTCGATTACATCTAATAAAAATTCATTTTCCGTATTTAACATATTAATACTATTACATTTACATGGTCATATACAATCACATTCATTATTAGACTCAGATTCTGATTTTTCATCTAGTATATTTAAATCATTTTCAGAGTAATCTGATAGTTCTTCTGTTTGACTAGATTCTTCTTCTTCTTCATTTATAATTATTTTTAATAATTTATCTTTTAACTCTTCCGATAATTCTAATTCATTAATTTTTTGCTTTACTCTGCAATTCCTAGCATAATGTCCTATTTTTCCACATTTATAACAAATAATAATATATTTTTGTTTTTGATGAGGTTTTTTACTAGATTTGTGTTTTTTTTGTTGATGATTTTGGTTTAGAACTTGTAGTTTGACTATATTGTTTTGGTTTAGAATAATATCTTTTTCTGATTGGCTTATATGGTGCTTTTCTCTGTTTTTTATATTTTTTAGATTTTGCTGATAGAGCTAAAACAGTTTCATAACCATATTGTTGATAAAAACTTCCTAATTCGTTTTTCGTAGAAATAGAATCTCGTTTTAATTTTGCTTTTAGTTTTAGATATGAGCAAATAGCTAATCCTTCATTATTAATATAATTTATTATATTTCCATATGTTAATGTTTTATAAGGTATAATTCCATTATTCTCATTTCTTAATTTAGTTCTTACTTTTTCGGCAAATAATTTTGGTAATCCTGCAATAAACCTTTCTTTCCAATAGTCATTATTACAATCTGATCTAGTATATACTTTTGTTAAAAATATATCTTTATACCATCTAAAATCTTGTAGTTTTGGACAAGTTAAATTTAATAAAATTTCTGAATTTCGTTCTTGATATTGACTAGGATCTCCTATAAAACATTTCATTATAGTATATATTAAAGTATTGACTGTATCGTCTAATTCTGTTTGTACTTGCATATTATTTTCGGTTTTGATTATAAGTTTTTTAGTATTATAAATATGATCATGATCGTTGGTGGTCATATAGTAATCCCACCACCCCTTCAATTGACCAGTGAATCCAGAGATAAGCATCTGGGCAATTGTTGATTCAGTATTATGGTGAGAGCGATAAGCGCTCGCAGCCATGGACATTTCATGTAATAAATTAAGAATCTGATATTCGGCTAACCCATCTAAATTCCATTCACAAATAGATGTACCATCATATCTAGATTGAACAGTTTGGGAACGTTCTTCTAATTGAGTATCTGGTGGAGTTGGTTTTGGATAAAATTTTTTTGTTTCAGTAGTATAAGTTCGCGACGAACTTCCAAACCGAAGTTTATTAATATTTAATTGTTCATTAAACTGATTTTCTAAATTGTCGATGTCAGTTTCAGTAATTGGTTCTGATATAATTGCTATTGATGTTGAGGTACTAGTTTCTTTATCTTTATCTGTAATGATTATAGGGGATGTTTTAGAAATTTGTAATTGATCTTCTATTCTTTTTAATAAAGCTTGGTTGGGTCCTAATTTTATGTCTGTATCAAGAGTAAATTCAAAAGGTTTGAATAAAAGTTTATCCGTTGATAATTCAATAGTTTTTTATTTTTGAGAATCTGTTTGAACTAGTGATTCTATTCTATCTAACTGTTGTGCTACAGTTGATAAAAGTTTATTTGAATAATTTTCTTGTAATTGGATATGTTTAATTTCTTCTAGAATAGATTCATTTTTTGATGTTAAATTAACATATTTTAATGGCATAGCCATATAATTAGTATCATTATGACTAAATACTATTTTTTCTAAAGGTGGATGAACTCCAACAACTGTTTCATTAGTAGTTGTAGTCCATAATCGAGCTATTTTAGATTGAACATTTATTGCTAAAAATGGATAATTTATATTATTATATTGACAATATATACCAAACCAGTCAAATAAAGTTACATTAATCTTTAGGTGTTCCATACATTTATACTATTTTGTTCTAAAATCTTCTAATTCCTTTTTTGAAAACGTATTAAAATACCAATTTCGTTTTTCTGTATAATATTTTGCTTGTAAATCATTTCGTAGAAATTCTTTATAACATTTGTGAAAAATTTTCCATTTATAACATTTGTGAAAAATTTTCCATTTGAGATTTTGTAGGTGATAATGAATCATCTGATTTATTATCAGGCGTATATATTAGTTTAGGTATAGTTTCACTAAAATTTACATCTTTTAATTTTAAATTTCTGTCTGGTATATTTATGGGTAACGAACTAGTAGAGGGTCTATTGTTTGAATAAATTGACACTTTTGAAGAAAATGATTGATCCGGTAAAAATGAAATTTTTACAGATCCATCATTTTTTTCGATTATACTTGATGTTTAGTTATTTATATTTACCTTTTGTGGTTCTATAATTTCTGATAATTCCCAAGTTTCTGATCTAGAAATTTCATTCCATTTTAATCGTTTAGGTATTTGAATATTAGAATGTATTTTGTTTCCTTCAAATATTAAAGTTTCATCTTTTAATAAACTATGTCTAGCTCTAGGGTTTAATGTTGTAGACATTACTTTATAATACAGTCGGTATATTATAGCTATAGCTCTTGTATTTTGTTTAAAATCTAAATTTTTCGTTTTAACAGTTAGACTTAAAGTATCAAAAATATTAGGGTCATATAAACTTAAAGAAAAATTTGGATAACAATTAAAATACACAGGGCCATTAGCTAAATTGGTTTCTGCCATTGCTAATAATGAGTTTGAAAAACTAGTATGTCTAGCATCTCTTAAACACATTAATACTGGAATATCTAATCTAAGTCGAAATAGGGGTTTTATAACAATTTGAATTAATCCTAAGTGTATAAATTTATATTTATTCTTATGTTCTCGGATAGCATGTTCTGATAGTAATTGAATTGTTTCTAAATCATCATTTAAAGCTATAGTTTGTTCAGTAGTTTTAATTGAATAATCTTGCATAAATTCAAAAGATCCTATTTTATATATAGTCTTAATATCCTGTTTAGGTATCGTCCAATCCATTAATTGATTTTCAATATCTGCTATATTAATTTCTGTTGAATTAATATGATTTAAATTGTCTAAGGCATTAGAGTTACTAGACTGACCTGTTTTAGGTTCTTTAATAGATAATATTCTAGCTAATTTGTCCATTAAGTAAATTTAATTATGTTAACTTCATTTAAATTTTGTTTATTTTAGAATTCTTAACTAATCAAGGGACCACCATGTGTACCGGGACCACCTACTGCCATCTCAGACTTACAACGGCTGACCAACGCTACACACTCTCAGGCTGACCAACGTTTCAAAGTTAAGTTTTCTAATTTAAACTTAATTTAATTGTTATTAACTTAATTAAACTTTCCTTAATTACCAACTTTGCTAGTTTATTTTCTATTAAACTACCTACAATCCTGCACCTAGGCTCTGATACCATTCGATTGCCGGATCGTTTTTTACTGTTCAATTATATGTTTTAATTCTTCTAATGCTATAATTCTAGCTAATTCCATATATTTAGACCAATGTTCTAATATCTTTTGATTATGCAGTTGTACAATATACAAACTCATGGAAATTCTCTAATTAAAACTTCCAAACACATGATCATTTTTTCAATAAACGTTAAACGTCTAGCATATTCTAAACAATCAAATTTAGTAATATGTAAAAACGTATGTAAATCATCATGCTGTTCTTCAATACTATTTTTATATCTAAATAAAGCACGTTGGAGAGCCCTTAATTCAGCTAACTCAGAGTAATCTAATAAAGAAAGAACATTTATAAAACTTTCAATAAACGAACTCATTTTGAAAGATGTAAAACAGTTTTGTTAAAAACGAATACCTTTATTAAAATCGGTTTCTGATGAGAATACAGGAGAATCTTGAATAGAATATTGACACTCTTTTGCAAATATAAGTTGAAGGTCTAGAGATTTGGAGCATAAGGCTGTGGAAATTACAATAGGTTTTTTATCTTTCTTTTCTTGAATTGTGGCTTCTAAATTGGCTCTGCCTTTTCTGAAGAAAATGATCGTCTTTTATAATTGAAGATGCTTGTGTGTAGATAGACAGGTGGCTTGATTAATGCTGATGGCCGACAGGTGTGGATAAGCGTCGATTGAATGATTGCTGATAGATGTTGCTTTTAGAAAAGTAGCTTGGCGTCTTGTGATAATTGCGGACAGATAATGCTGAGTCAAAAGTGCAGTTGTCTTCTTGTGATTATTGCTGACAGATGAGGTGATTGCCGACAGGTATTGTTGCTGCTTTTTTAAAGTTGTCCGTCTTCTTTTGATAATTGCTGGCTGAGTTAAAAATCCTTTTTCTTTTCTTTTTTTTTTTTTATTGAGCCTGTAAAAGGCTTGTTATTACATGCTTATATATTACATATTGAAATAGAAGTTACATACTAAACTAAAAGTTACAATTCAAAATTATAATCCGGTTCCTGTGAATCTGGACTAAAAATGGGAATGTTCTTTTCTGAACTGCTTGAACTATGTGCATCACTGGAATAGATATTAAGTAATTCTTGAAGTTCTTTCGGATTAGATGCTGATGATATTCTTTTGAGAATTTCTTCTTTGGATTGCTTAAATTTATCAGCAATTTTTGGACTTGCTGAACTTCTTCCTTGATTAAAATAAGAAATTACTGCATCAATGTCTGCTTGACTTTGATTAAAATTGTCCCACCATTTAGTACGAAATTCCCTGTATAATGTAGGGAATCGTGTCTCTGATCCATGATCTAAATAATAGGTCCATGTAGTAATCCATGGTACTCGGAAGATTATAGAAAAATTAACTAAAAGTTTATTTATATTTTGCTCCATTGGAAAATAACTAGAATACTTAGTATAGGCGATTTCAATATCTTTTGGAAATATTTCAACTAGATTACCAAAGTATGTAAACCAAATATAAAACCAATTTGGTAGATCTGCTATAAATTTATTAGAAAAGTAGAAAAACCAAGAATGATTATAATACATAATTTCGACTGATCCAATATCTATTAAAATATTTTGATAATATTCACGGGTTCGTGAAAAATCTGATTCGTGAAAATGAAAATTTTTTGGATATAAAATGATATAAGTTTAATAAATCCTTCAGATGCTAAAGAGACTTCTTCATCATCTAAAGTTTTGACAAATAATTTTGTTGAATGAATATAGTATATAGAAGTCGTCTTCTACTGTTGACTAGATGATGGTGTTGATGGATTGGGAGTCGATGGGCTGGGACTTGATGGTCTTAATAAGGTGGCAGTAAAGGAAGGTCGTGTTTGATTAGGTGAAGGTCTGGGCCTTATTGGGAAAAATGGATTCTGATGGATTAAAGGAGTTAACCTTGAAGCTGATGGGCTTGTTGAAGATGGGCTTGTCTGCTTATTATAAGTTGCTTTTGACAGTATCTACTTATTAGAATTTGTCTTTTGATTATTCATTGTCCCTATAAAAACTCGCGGGACAAAAAATCAGGTAACGAATTGGTTTCGCCTTTAATAAATTCTATTTCAAAATCAAAATTACTTAATAAAGCTTGCCATCGGGCAAAAATTTGTTTTGAAACTAAATTTTGAACATCTTTTTCCAAAACATATTTTGCTGCTAAACAATTAATGCGTAATAGAAACTTTTTCATATATAAATCATCTTCAAATTTTTTGATGCATAAAACGATGCTTAAAATTTCCTTTTTAATTGTGGAATAATTTAACTGTGTCTGATTCCAACATCCTGAATAATATCTAACTAAACTTTCTTTATTGGCTTAGATATACCAGTATTAATGTGTTTACGAGATGCTAGACACACTAGTTTTTCAAACTCTTTATTAGCAATGGCAGAAACAAATTTAGCTAATGGCCCTGTGTATTTTAACTGTTATCCAAATTTTTCTTTAAGCTTATACGACCCTAATATATTTGATACGTTAAGCTTAACAGTAAAAACAAAAAATTTAGATTTTAAACAAAATACACGCGCAATAGCTATTATATACAGACTATATATTGTTGTTTTAATATACCACCGAAACCTTTATTACTAGCATCTATTTCTACTATAATAAATGCATCTGGATGCGGTAAACTCAAACATGGTAAAATTTTAATTTTAGCTTTGATTTCTCTAACGATATTCGTATGTTCAGTAGACCATGGTTTAGGATTCTTTTTTAATCTATCATATAATGATTTGCATAATATACCTAAATCTTGAAAAAAGTCATGTACATAATTTAAACATCCTAAAAAACGTTGTAACTGTTTTTTATCTTTTAGTTCATTTGGAAATTTATTCGTAAATTCTAAACTTCTAATGATGGGTTTAATAGTTCCTTGATGTATATCATGTCATAAAAATCTAACCTGTTGTTGAAATAGTTTCATTTTTGATTCGGAAATAGCCATTCCATTTATATGTATAATCTTATAAAAATTTTCTAAATGTTGTTTATGCTGAGTTATAGTATTTGAAAATATTAATACATCATCTATATAAACTATTGCAAATGCATTAATTGGTCTAATGATATCATTCATAATATTTTGAAATTCTGATGGAGCATTTTTTAATCCAAAGGGCATTACGTTCCATTCATAATGTCCAAATAGTACATTAAATCCAGTTTTGTATTTATCTTCTTCAGCAAGCTGTATCTGCCTAAATCCTGATTTCATATCAAATTTAGAAAATATATTTGCTTGATATAACTTTTTTAATAAATCCCTTTTATTAGGTATAGGGTATCGTATCCATTGAAGTACTTTATTTAAAGGTTTATAATTAATTACTAACCTAGGTGTTCCTCTTTCTATTTCAGCATTATTCATAACATAAAAGGCTGAACATGACCAAGGTGATTTAGAATATCTAATTAATCCTTTAGTCTTTAAATCTGAGACTTCTATTCGACATGTTTTTTCTAATTCTTGATTCATTATATGTATTGCTTTTGATTTTGTAAGTATGCTTTTTTCATTAAAGTCTTTGATATATGGTAAGTGTACTAGATGTTGTTTTCTATTCCAAAAGGCATTTGGTATTGGTGTGCATATATTTTGTTTAAATTTTTCCTCTATATCTTTAATGTCTTTTTGAATTGCTGGAGCTTCTATCTGTTGATCAATTTTTCTTATTTTTATTTCATTTGATAATTGTTTCACATGTTGCTTTTTATTAAATTTAATTTTTGTATATTATTATCTTGTAACCAATTTACATCTTTTGTTTTTGTAGGAAATGAAAATTCAAATATAATTTCTTTGCCTAATATATTTGTACTTATTCCATTTTCTGATACCGTAAATGGATATATCATAGTTAAAAATGGTGTTCCTAAGATTAGATTTGTATTTAAATTTTTAACTAATATAAAGTTTGTTTTGAAACAATATCACTGATTACATATACTAACATTTGATAATTTATAATTAACAATTAACTTGGATCCACTAGCTGTATGTAATCGTTGAGATGTTTTTTCATAATATTTAGTAGGTATTAAACCTTATTGAATACAATTTGAATCTGCACCACTATCAATTAATGCTGTTGTTGTTAAATGTGTATCATTTATTATTAATGTTATTTTAACATATTATTTCTGATATTGTATTCGATGTATATTATTAATATAATCTGTAGATTCACTTATTCCAATATCAGATTGTCTTACTAAATTTTCTCAATCTTTTGTTAAATTTTCACGTTCTAATTTATTAATTTTTTCTTTTAATATATTTATTTCTCCTTTTAATTCTATTTTCATATTTTTAACTTCTTCCTGTAATTCCTCTATTTTTATAGGAGTCTTGTTTTGTTTAAATCGATTACATATTTCTTGAAAATTATAAGGTTTAAACTCCTGTTGTATATCTGATATTCCTATTAGATCTTTTAATTTTATTAAATATTCTTTTTTAATTTCAGGATCATTTATTTTTTCTATAATGTCTAATAAAAATTCCTTTTCTGTATTTAACATATTAATACTATTACATGTACATGGTCCGATACAATTACATTCACTATTAGATTCAGACTCTAATTCTTCATCTAATATATTTAAATCATTTTCTGAATAATCTGATAGTTCTTCTGATTGACTAGATTTTTCTTCGTCATTTATAATTATTTTTAATATTTTATCTTTTAACTCTTCAGATAATTCTAATTCATTAATTCGTTGCTTAACTCTACAGTTTCTAGCATAATGTCCTATTTTGCCACATTTGTAACAAATAATAATATCCTTTTGTTTTTTATTAGGTTTTTTGTTTGATTTAAATTTTTTAGTAGATGCTTTTGGTTTAGAACTAGAAGGTTGATTATATTGTTTTGGTTTACAATAATATCTTCTTCTAATTGGCTTACAATGTGTTTTTCTTTGTTTTTTATATTTTTTAGATTTTGCTGATGGTGCTAAAACAGTTTCATATCCATATTGTTGACAAAAACTTCCTAACTCGTTTTTAGTTGAAATAGAGTCTCGTTTTAATTTTGCTTTAAGTTTTAAATCGGAACAAATAGCTAATCCTTCATTATTAATATAATTTATTATATTCCATATGTTAACGTTGTATATGGTATAATTCCATTATTCTCATTTCTTAAATTAGTTCTAACACGTTCTGCAAATAATTTAGGTAAACCTGCAATAAATCTTTCTTTCCAATAATTATTATTACAGTCTGATCTAGTATATACTTTTGTTAAAAATATATCTTTATACCATCTAAAATCTTGTAATTTTGGACACGTTAAATTTAATAAAATTTCTAAATTTCGTTCTTGGTATTGACTAGGATCTCCTATAAAACTTTTCATTATAGTATAAATTAAAGTATTGACTATATCATCTAATTGGGTTTGTACTTGCATATTATTTTCGGTTTTAATTATAAGTTTTTTAGCATTATAAATATAATTATATTTGATCATAATGATAATCATTATATGGCAATGCCATTAAAACTAGTAGATATAACATCGAAAAAAGAATCTCTTTTAGAAGAAATTAAATATATTCAACTACAAGAAAATTATTCAAATAAACTTTTAATATCGCAGATATAGAAAATCAGTTAATGGATTGGACAATACTTAAACAAGATATTAAGACAATTTATAAAATTGGATCTTTTGAATTTATGCAAGATTACTCTATAAAAACAACAGAACAAACTATAGCTTTAAACGATGATTTAGAAACTATTCAACTATTATCAGAACATGCTATAAGAGAACATAAAAAGAAATATACATTTATTCATTTAGGATTAATTCAAATGTCAATTAAAATTAATCAAAAAGATATTTTGGATTTTATCCAAATTAATCCAAAGTAAACTTTGACTTTGGACTTTTTCCACCAACTTTTCAAATTTTTCAGTTTAGTACTTGAGTAAATTTATTTTCTTAAATTTCATATCTCAAATGATTTTATCTCCTCAAATTGAACATACCAATATTTTCAAAAAAAAATTCTCTTCGAAATGGTCTTTCCGATTTTGCAAAACAACCACCAGTGCAAAAATTACATTTTTGCGGTTTAGTCATTTTTCTAAATAATGCCCGTAAAAATTCATCTGAAGTCCGATTTCTAAATTATCAGTTTTAAAAATCTTAGAATTCAATTGTGATTACCTTAGCATCATTACGATAGTAAATGCATATCTCTAACTTTTAATCGGAATATCAGACTGTAAATCTACACCGGAAATATTATTTCTGCAAATCGGAGCCCTTAACCTCAAAATATCTCCATATGACTTTACCTATGGCCTTAAAATATTATTCTTCCCATTATGGTCTGCTTAACTCAAATTCTTACTGCCGAGCAAAAATCCTATATTCTCGGCCCAGTTCGTTGCCTTGATTTACGTGCATGACACGAAGTCACAACGTTTCATCAAATAAACTCAATATTCATATTAAGCATCATATTATCATATTGAATTAGATTTCTCATACTCATATATCTGTATTTAGATTCTAGTCAGTACGCCTACGTACTGCAGTACAAACGACAGCAATACGCGTATATGGTCAGGGTCTATATCGTGGACATGACATTTTCCATTTGTCGGTATGTGTAAAGGAGGAAGGTTTGAGCAAGTTTCCTTTATTTTCTTTACAACCTGAGTTTGGACAGCTGTCCATGGTGGTGACTTCTTTTTCAATAATTGCTGTAAAAGATAAGCCCATTTAGTGAATTGTGGAATAAAGTCCCTAGCATAATTAGTCACACCCAAAAACTGTCGAACTTACTTTACTGATAAATCGGTATCAGGGAACTGTAGCAATTATTGTCCAATATGAGGACATGGCTGATATGTGTCATTCTTGAAAGTCATGCCAAGAAAGTCTATTTCTTATCTGTCAATGTGCATCTTCTTTTCAAAAAGCATGATTCCATATTGAGCTATGAGGTCCATGAACTTTTGTAAAAGTTGATAATGCACATTATCATCTTTTGAAAAGAGAATGATATCATCAATATAGATTAAGATAGAAGATAATATCAGCTTATAGATACGTGCCATTGCTTTTTAAAAAAGTGAAGGGGCCACCTTTAAACCCAAAGGTATGACTGTCCACTAATAATAGTGATTGAGAATATAGAAAGTCATCTTGTATCTTTCTTCTTTATGAATGCCAAGTTGCCAAAAACCATATTTCAAATCAAATTTGGAGAATCTCTTGGCATCTTTGAGAAACGTGACTAAAGATGGTTTTTTTGGCAAAGGAAACTTATTATCCTTGAGAAAATAATTCAAAAACTTATAATCTATTACTAGTCTCTTCTTGCTTCGAACTTGCTCAAATCTTTTATTAATATAAAAGACTTGACATGTCCAATCTGACTTTGTTGACTCAATTAATCGTTGTTATAACAGTTAAGAACATTCTTGAACAACTAAGGCTTGATCTTCTGGATTCATTCTAAAATGAGTAGCCTTGGTAGGATTAATATTTTCATTTTGTTTAAAGGGTAAGAAAATGAAGAATTCTAAATGAGTCCATAATAGGCTGAAACACTTTAGAACAAAATTTGTATGACTTTAAGCATAACTATTTTTAATGGGTTG
The DNA here is from genome assembly GCA_949630135.1 of Balakata baccata. NCBI lineage: Eukaryota > Viridiplantae > Streptophyta > Magnoliopsida > Malpighiales > Euphorbiaceae > Balakata > Balakata baccata. Next base: position 63,577 of record CATIWF010016710.1, on the reverse strand, counting down.
GCCTTTAAGATTATCAAAATGGATCACCAAAGAGATTGTAAACAAGCTTGGTGTAGAAGTGTAAGGAATGAACCATTTCTTTGTCCTTAGACCTTGACTTTCAATGGATAATCGAAAGAGTTGGCTGATAATATCGAACTCAATTAGAATGTCTTTATTAGATAGGGCTGAGCCCAAAACTTTGGTCCAGACAAAACAGTTGGGCATGGATTATATTTTAATAGGCTTTATAGTTATGAGGTATGTAGAGAAATAATCTCCATCAGCGGCTTTGAAAAGTTTAGTATGGGCTTTCCAGAAGTGGTTTGGAAAGAGTTTGAGGTTGGATATGATATGGTAAGCTCCAATATCTATGAAAGCAATAGCCTTAATAGGCTTTTCATATTTACCAGTGAAGAGTTGAACTGGGTAGTAAGGAACAAGATTTTTTTTGAATTTTTGGAAAATAGCTTTAATAAGACAAAGCTGATCATCTAAATGCACTGGCCCAACTTGGAAACTTTCTTCAGTATCTGATTCACTATTTTCATTACGGATTCATGTGAAAGAATCAGGAGAGTGCTCATCTTCTTAAGAAAATAAAGATTCAACATCAGCTACTTATAAGTCCATGTCATATTGGTTATGAATATGTCGTATCAATTGAACTGCTTGCTTTAGCTTATTTAGACATTGCTTGGCAAAATTTATTTTCTTGCCATAAAGATAGCAACGATCAATCTTTTTGTGCCTTTACTGTTTCTTCCTAAAAAATTTGAATATTTTCTTTTTGTATGAACGAGCAGAGAAAGAAGATTGTTTATATTTCTTAAAATGCTTCTTCTTTTTTTTTTTTGCAATGTTTGCAATCACAATCTTTTATTTTGGCACACTTGATTTGAAGATTTGGTCTTTGGCATAAGAAATCCATGGCTTTTCTTATTGAACCAATGAAGAACTTTTTTTACCTATTTTCTTGTTGCACATAATTTGTCTAGGACTATCAATACTTTCTGGCAGATTTGAGACAACGATAAGTCTCAAAGGCTGATTTATTGTTTACAAAAATATCTAAAAGTTGTGTCACCCAATTCTTATAGCACGGATGATATGAATTGCTGTTTCAAATTAACATCTCTGGCACCCAATTGATAATATCTAAAGCAAACTATTTGATAATAATTATCCAAATCTTTTCTCCTTAGGGGACAATATTTCATTTGGAAGAACATTATACGGACTGTTTCAATAAGATCCGTAGAACTTCCAACAAACTCATTTTCAATATGCCATTAGGCATTTGACTTATTATTAATCACTATTTAGTTTTTAAATATTTTTTAATGTATTTCGTCTTATGCTATTGATAAGTTAATTTATATAAAATTATCTTTTTTATTCAATTTGAATTGAATGTGATATAGATTAAATTGCGTAATATGGAATTCAAGAAACATTAATTCATAAATTATACAATTTAATACATATTAATTGTATTCAATCCAAGTTTGATATAAAATACAATTTTGTATTACTAAATTAGGCGGCAATAATATAATTTTTAAAAAAATAATAAAAAACTTAAATTATTAATAAAATAATAAATTTTAACTATTCACAATTGTCTAGTCCTAATAGAATTGGATTTCTAATTAGTGATTTATTAATACTATTCACTGATAAATTAAATTATTAAATGATAAAATTAAGCCAATTAACTAATTCAATCAGGTTGACTTTTCGGTAATTTTATCTGTTTCTCCTACTTTTACTTTTATATATAGTATGATAATAATGATAAACAAAATTTAAAAGATTTTATACTAAAATTTTAAATAGATAAACAAAATTTAAAAATAAAAATAAATAGATAACTTATTATTTATTTATAAAAATAAAAATAAAAATAAATAGATAAACAAAATTTAAAAGATTTTCCACTAAAATTTTAAAAATAAAGAGATTAATTCATATATTCAAGTAAGCCCATAGTAATTTACCAAAAAAAATAGTTTAACTTCATAGAGAGGACGAGGTTGAAGACCTCAAAGTTGGTTTGGATGTGGACCCCAGAGCCCCTCCTCAATATCTACTATCTGGAACCATCTTTAACTGTGGGCTCCGGTGACCATCCTCCAAGATGAACCTAATTCTGGAATGGGCTAATAAAACCGGGACCACATGACATGCCCCAAGACTAGAAAGGCTTTCCACACATTGCTCCCACTACAGACTTAAAAACACGGCTCAGATCATCTGATCATCGCTAAGCTGGGGCCCAGTGACTTTGGTGGAGAGTGGGACCTTTGCTCCTCTGCCCACATACTGAAAAAGCGGTGAATAGGCCAACCAGCACGCCACGCTTACGTGCGGATTGGAGATAAATTTTTAAAAAAAAAAAATTCAAAGAGGAGGATGTGGGTCCCACGTGACCAGATATTTTGTTGGCGCATCGTATTCATATCACGCCAAGACTTCAATGAATGTCGTACACGTGGACCACCAATGTCTAGCTGGCGAAGTTAGTGCGGACCCAGCTTCTATTGCGGCAGCATACAATGGGCCACAAAACTAGAGTCCGAAGGATAATGCAGCGTATAAAACATTTTAGCCTGCAACATATGTTCCACATGTCATTACACCTGAACCCATTGCTCAAACGAACTCTGACCATCAACAGCATTGATGCTTTTGCTTTACTTAATTTAAAAACTATAAATCATATTTAAGTAAAATAAAATTATAAATAGTCACAGGATTAAAGTTTAAAATAAAATTTTTATATTACATAATTAAAATTAAAAAAATTCATTTATATTATTGAATTATGCCTATATCCTAATACTGTTTCAAAATTTTTATACTGAAGCTAAAATCTTATTTAAGCAAAGATGAATTACATCTTGAATGCGCTTATTAAAAGATATTTTGCACAAAGACACCCCTCAGATATGGGCTCCACCGTTTATATTTTCTTTTTACCGGAAAATTTTACTAATTCAATTATTAAATAATATATATATATATTATATTTATTTCAATTATTAAAAATAAAACAATTAAATATATATTATTTAATTATTTGATTAATTTATAAATAATAAAGTAGATTTAATCTATTTTCTCCTTTTTTACGTCCTGAAACCAAACTAGACTTCACAACTAATCCAAGTTTGTCATTTATCCAACGTTATAATCCCACGAGTCATTAACTCCTTGAAATTTTCTTGAAATTTGATAAGAAGAAATTGCAATTCAACTGGACTACAATTTCAGTCAATAGAGGAAAAAATAGCATGTTATAGGGTACATTTAAATTCGGTTGTAACCCAACCCATATCAGTTGCATCCAATTAATGCCAGCATCAGCCGCTCTCCTTTTTGCAAAAGTAATTTAAACCCAGGGCCTACGTCTCCAAAAAAAAAAAACCGTATTCACATAAGTACTGCACACGTGTCCACATCTCCGGCTTAGTATTATTTTCCCCACTCCTCTCAATAAGACCAAAACTACCGGGACCACCACGAGGCTGCCTTGGAAACAATGCTTAAGCGGACACCCGTAGGGCCCCACCCATTTTGGGGCCCGCGCCCCATCACATGACAGAAGGATGTGGTTGCGGCCCCCACCCTTTCAAAAAAGTAAAAAAAAAAATGCTACTAGTTTTGCATTGCACGGTCCACGATGCCGAGTCTACATTTGCAATTCTGCAAATTTGGTCGAGGCAGTGGACCCCACTCCGCCTAGTCGGACCACTTTACACGTGCACATCTTTAAAGCCCGCCCTCACATGATCAAGCGCACGTGCTCAAGGAAAGTTTGGAGCTGGAATGGACACTTTGTTAATGGCGGATATGGATAGAAAGACCCAAACAGAGTCAATGCTTGGGAGAGCGACTCATAAACTGGAGCTCTTGTTTATCGTAAATTTCCAAGGAGAAGTCTCTAAGCATCTGAGTGGTACCACGACTACTATTAATTGTACTTAAATTTGAAGTAGTGACGGATAGAGAAGTTGAACTCGGCGCCATGATTGATGTAGGTTTAGCAGTTGAACTCGAGACGGGCATAGCTACTGCTATATTAGCGGCTTGTTGCATGGACGACATAAAAGCCGATATAGGCCTCGCCGATATATTGATCAGCGGCAAAGTCGTGGCTGGGAACGTGAATATCTGAGTCTGGTTTGATGGGCCAGCAATGGATGCCGCCATAGGTGGTACCATAAAGAACGCACCAGGAACAACGGCGTTTGATGCTGGAATGGCCCATATGGGAACTAAACCCTGAGGTACAGGTACTACTGTTTGTTGCGGCGACTGCTGTGCTGTTATTGGAGCAAGAGGAGCGGTGACCGAAACGGCAGCGTCGCTTACGTCAATATACTCGCTGTTAGCGGGTCGCTTGCGCTTCTTTTTAACAGACGGATCGCTGGGTTCGGAGCTTGCGTTGCTAGTGGTGGGGATTTTGAGGGTCCCATTCACTGACATGGCAATTGCAGGAACAGTTCCGGTGCCGGTGGCGGCGATTATTGATGGCTCCGCGTGCTCGAGTAACCACCTAATAGTCTCTCCGTCCGATTTATGTCCCAGTTCTCTTGTGAGCTGGAAGATTCGAGCCGCACAAGTTGCGGGCATTCGGATCCTTCTGCCCCGTCCCTCAACTTTGGTGTGTCTGTCTTTCGTCGATTTCCTTTTAGGCGGAGCCACCGTGAACGGCGACCTCTCGTCAGCCGGCACGTCGACTGCAACGGGCATGACTCGAAGGGGAGCAGGTAATTTGTCCTCTAAGTCAGGCTCCTGCTTTAGAGCAACGGCCTTAGCGTTATTGGTGGATTCTAGCTTGTCATAATGGTTAGGCTGTGCATCTTCTTGGCCGTTGATTTGAAGATCAACGTCCCTCGTGTCTTCGTCTTCTTCAACTTCTTGTTTGTGGATAGCGGCCATGTTCGAAATGGAAAGGAGAAAGAAAAGGGTAGTATTGATAACCCGTCGAAAAGATGGGGATAAATCTGTTATATATAATAACAGGAGCGAAAAAGCATATGCTGTCACTAAAAGTGAAGGTCAAAATTTGATGAGAAAATCAACGGTTATCAGCCTATCAATTGTTGGATACGGGGAATACTGACACGTGGGAGGTCCCAGCCCGTAGGATTATAAGCTTAGGGTCAAGGGTGGTGAGTACTTCAACGAGGGGAATACCAAATACTTTTGAATTTCTTATTATTATTATTATTAATTAGAAAAAAATAGTAACTTTGGAATATGTGAAATTGTTAAAATTGTAGTACTGATTTCATAACATTCGATCTGGAGACGATGGAAGTGCTAAAATTTATTTTTTTAGGTAAGGGATATGGAGAAGGAGTTCATTTTCTTCATCCACTATCACTTAATTTCAACATCATGTTGGGGTTGGGACAAAGAAAGTATGGAGTAATAATAATAATAATAATAATAATAGAGTTCCTGTTATGCCATACATACCATTTGTTTTTTTATTTTGTAAATTTGATTATTATAAAATGCAAATTGTACCATTTGTTTTTTATTTTGTAAATGAGATTATTATAAAACGCAAATTACAATATATTGGTGGAATGTTTTTCTTAATTTTTTAAAATTTATATAATAATATATAAATTTATATTATTTTATAAAATTTATCTTCCGTAAATGATATTAAAAATTTAATTTACCCATAACTCATACTTCTAGTTTTTTACCTATAACTTAAAAGTTATGATTCTGCCACTTAATGAGTGAATTTCATCCACAGTCCTCCAATTATATAATTTGTAACAACTCAATATCTGAAATATTATTTATAACATAAAAGTACTCAAATTATATAAATTGTAACAATTCAGTACTTCAAATATTATTTATAACACAAATGTATTCTAATTATGTAAATTGTAACAACTCAGTACCTCAAATATTATTTGTAACACAAAAGTAACTTAACTTTTATTTTGTAACTAAATAGTACTTCTGTCTTTGACTGTTATTCTCTTTAACATAAGTGTGATATAAAATATCTATATTAAATAAATTTTAATAAAAATAAAATTAGCTATAATATTCATATAAGATAAATTTCAATTTTACTAACTGAGTATTATAACTAAATTTGTTTGTTAAAATTTCTGAATATTTCATGTCATACTTTTGTTAAAGAGACTAAGGAAGTGTTTATGAGTGATGTTGAGTATTCCAAAAGCAGATTTTTAATTTTTCGATTTAATTGACTAAACGAGTCCTAATAGTTAAAGTTGAAGTACTTTTGTGTTACAAATAATTTTTGAGGTACTGAATTGTTACAATTTACATAATTGAGATACCTTTGTGTTATAAATAATCTTTAGGATACTGAGTTGTTACAATTTATATAATTATGGTACATTTATGTTACAAATAATATTTGGAATACTGAGTTATTACAATTTAAATAATTGTGGTACCTATTTGAGCTTCAGAGAGAAAATAAGTAAAGTTTATTCACCATTTCATTAATAGAAAGATAAAAGGTATATATACATGGTATAGTTGGAAACCTTTTAGAAAAAGCTTTACAATAAGAAAGAAATAAAAAAAAGGCACCGTATGGTTTAATTACAATAGTGAAGAAACAGTGCGTTTAAATTAGCTAGCCATAAAACTCATCTTCCTTGATGATCTTCATCCCCCCCTCAAGTTGGAGCTAGTTGCAAGGTCAACAATCCCAACTTGTCCAACTTGGAGCACAAACAATCAAACTGAGGAACGGATAAGGCTTTTGTGAAAATGTCAGCCAGTTGAAGAGAAGAACTGAGATGCTAAGGAAGAACAAATCCAATTTTATATTGATCTCTAACGAGATGACAATCTATGTCAAGATGCTTAGTACGTTCATGAAAAACAGGATTTGTGGTGATATGTAAAACAGCTTGGTTGTCACAGAAGAGAGGAATAGGCAACTGAAGGTCAATATGAAATTCTTTGAGAAGATAGCTATGCCATTGGAGCTCACATACTGTGCTAGCCAAACTTCAATACTCCGCCTTTGCAGTAGAGTGGGAAACAATAGTTTATTTTTTTATTTTCCAAGCCACCAAAGCATCCCTTAGAAATATACAATAACCTATGACTAATCTCCTAGTATCCTTGTAACTTGCCCAATCAGTATCACTATAAGCTCTGAGTTGGAAGGAGTTAGAATTAGGATAGAACAATCCTTGAGAGGAAATACCTTTGAGATATCTTGGCATATGTAAGGCATGAATCTAATAAGTATCCCTAGGGGCCTATACAAATTGGATGAGCTGTTGGATAGCAAATTGCACATCTGGCTGAGTGAAACCAATATATAAAAGTCTACCAATTAATCTTTAATAGGGTTGGGGGTCAGGTAGAAGAGCTCTTGCTTCTGTATTTAAGAGGCTTTATTTAACTAATGGAGTTGAAATAGGATAAGCATTAGAAAGGCCAACATCTTGAATAAGATCAAGTATATATTTTCTTTGACTCAAAAACAAACCATATGAGGATCTAATGAGTTAAATGCCTGGGAAATATTTGGCAGTCCCTAAGTCCTTAATGGTGAAGTTGGCATTCAAGAAATCCTTGACTTGAGTGATTATTGCCTTTGAATTGCTAGTGATTAGAACATCATCTACATACACTAACAAGGCTATAAACATTGTATCAGTATGATATGTGAACAAACAGTGATTAAAAGGGGACTGCATAAAACCATATTGCTGCGATTGATGTGTAAATTCAGAATTCTACTGTCTAGAGGCTTGTTTAAGCCCATAGAGAGATCGTTGTAACTTACAAACCTGCCTTGGACAAGCTCTATCATAGCCTTTCAGGTGGAGTCATGTATAGCTCTTCCTTTATAAAACCATGGAGGAAGGCATTATTTATGTATAATGAGTTGAAATAAAAGAGACAGAAGGACAAAGACAAGACTCATATTAATATGGTTGAAAGTGAGGATAATGAAGAACAAAGTCAAACTACTGAGAAAGGAAGCTTAAAATCTCAACTAGGCATAGTAGATTTTATCAGGCAAGAAATGGTAAAATACATGAAGAATAATCAAGGTGGAGTTGACAACTCTGTAAACTTTACCCAAATTACTGTGTATGCAGGTAACATTCTTACTACAAGAACTATAGCTAGAAAATTTAAATATTGGATTGTAGACAGTGGAGTTTCAAATCATATTTATGCAGAAAGAGAGTTGTTTAGTAAGATGTTCTTCCTTAAAACACCTATTAAAGTTAATATGAGCCTTGCCTTTGTCCTTCTGTCTTTTTTATTTCAACTCATTATACATAAATAATGAAGAACAAACTCAAACTACTAAGAAAGGAAGCTTAAAATCTCAACTAGGCATAGTAGATTTCATTAGGCAAGAAATGGTAAAATACATGAAGAACAATCAAGGTGGAGTTGACAACTATGTAAACTTTGCCCAAATTACTGTATATGCAGGTAACATTCTTACTACAAGAACTATAGCTAGAAAATTTAAATATTGGATTGTAGACAGTGGAGCTTCAAATCATATTTTTGCAGAAAGAGAGTTGTTTAGTAAGATATTCTTCCTTAAAACACCTATTAAAGTTCACATACCTAATCAAACTGCAATTATTGTTAATATGGCTGGAAACATCAATCTAAATAATATTCTACAGATTACTAATGTGCTCTTTATCCCAAGTTTTTCTCATAATCTTTTGTCAATAACTAGACTTACCAAGAAAAACAGTGTCAAAGTTATATTTACTGATATGACTTGTCTTTTCCAAGACCAGAAGAGTAATTAGATCCTCACCTATGGAAGAGTTGTGGGGAGCCTTTGTGTTCTTGAATATAGACTACAAAATAAAGATGATTTTAGTCATACTGCTGAATCATTTACCTTTGTTTCACATACTCTCCAACACTGTACTTTCTCATTTTCAATTCATCACTAAACACTCTATTGAAACTCTTCCTCATTGCTCTGATATCATGTTCGAGCTTCAGAGAGAAAATGAGTAAAGTTTATTCACCATTTCATTAATAGAAAGATAAAATGTTTATATATATGGTACAGTTGGAAACCTTCTAGAAGAATCTTTACAATAAAAAATAAATCAAAAAAGGATACCGCATGGTCTAATTACAATAGCGAAGAAACAATGCGTTTAAATTAGCTAGCCATAAAACTCATCTTCCTTGGTGATCTTCTTCAGTACCGTTGGCGAAATTCACCCTCACTTAATATACAGTTCTCTATTGTAAAATAATTATAAGTCAAAAACTTAAAATCAACTTTGTTTGTGTGTTTGGCAATGTTAATAGTTAATACAGTTGAATTGTTAAATATTATTCTCTCATTCTGGAAAAAATAAGCTTAGTTCTATTTTGAGTAGATTAAAAAAATTAGTTAGTTTAGTTAAATTAATGATTTTTACTTAATATTTTATAAAAAATATCATTCATTCATTATTATCTTAAAAATAATGATTTGATATTTTTAATACAATACTTCAATTAATACTCATGTAGAGGCCAATCAATTTTAAAATTTATTTAAAGCAAAAATTGAAAAATATAAATTAATATTTAGATATATTTAATAAGAATATATTTTGAACGGTCGAATATGAAAAGTAAACTTATTTTTTCGGACGAGTAGTAAATGAGCAAAGAGAAGTAGTATTGGGGGGCTTAGGGGGGTGCACGTAGTAGTGGTTCACGCCTAACTTTGGCCGCCAATTAGAAGATAATAATGCTCGAAAAAAGTGGGGTCATAGTTACTACGATACTTGAAGATGCACTAAATAACATCTACCGCACCCATGCTGTATGGACTGTGGACCGATTAATAAAGGAAAAATTACGTTTTAGTCCCCCAATTATAATATTAATTATTTAAAATTTGACAAATGAAGTAATTATTTATATCGGCTAACGTGGTGTTATGAAATTTTGTCAATACTGTTTTATAAAAATAAAATAAAAATTATTGTCATATTTTAATTTAATATATGCTAAAATAATCACTTAAAATTAGTATATGGCATAATAACGCAGCAAATTTAATAATCACATGCATCCTACCGTTAATAAACAATGTTAGGCTGTAAACTGCATAGAACAAGCAACCCGACTCAGACAGTAGCCAGTAGGGGGCTGTTTATGGATATGGACCATTATTTTTGCAATTAATGATTTAAATTATTTTTTGTTTGGATGTTAATGGGAAATATTAGCATTTCTTATAGAAATATTCTGAATTTACTCCAAATTTAATCAATATTTTTTCTTCGATGATATATATATATTTGTTTTTAATTCAATCCAGTTTTAATAAAATTGCAAATTTTGATTAGTTATAGTAAAGTTTTCTTTCGAATTTGATGGATCCAAAGTCCAAACTGGACCCGTCCGACTTTCTATCGGGTATACGAATCAAAAGGAAAGAATCGTATGAGGTCGAGCCCAGTTATCATCATTTGCTTTTGTTGAGGAAAAAGGGCAAAAACCCAAGTTGAAAAAGCCACTTTATCGCTAATATATATCAAAAGGATCCAATACCCAACCTGTGAATCTGACGGCTCCACCATTCATCTGAACTGATGAACTTCTGAATGGATCCCACCACGCAGTCTCTATCTTTATCTCGAGCGTGTGTGGGTTAGATTCCTCCTCAAAAGTGGACCCTATTCTTTTCCAATTTCCGCCATGTAAATGCAATTGAGATGGATGGATCCCCACCATTTTCATTACACTCTCATGAACCAAGCACCAGGGCCCTCACTTACCTCATTGGCCTCGTCTCTTGGTCGTTTGGAGGTCCCACCACCCCCCTGGGAGGCCAACCATGAGTATGGTCACCTGACCTACTTGCCCCAAAGGGGTCCCCCTATGGCAGTGTTTGGGTTGGGTGGTCCCCCACAAGAGGTGGAACCCACCCGTGTTCTACTTCATGGGCCCCGCAGCATGCTTTTTCTTTTTGAAAAAAATAAATAAATAAAGGCAATGGCAAACAAGGTTGGGGTCCACTGGGGCTAAATCTTAGCATAATGTCTGCGTCTGAAGCAGTGGAGAAATGGTGTCTCACCAACAAACTAATTAGCGGTGTGTTTTTATCTACTTAATTCCAAATGTAAGAGTAATTAAACTAGTAATAACCAGGTCTAGCTGGTGCTTAATTAGACATGGAGAGACTTGAATTTCCAAACAAAACTGCGAAACATGTCATTCCAAATAGTAAAACATAGAAATTGAAGGAAACCGTCTCATTTATTGGAGTGGCACTGTTGAAATGGCTCTATTACTTACTGAGGACTATAGCAAGATTAACAACTGCTATTCAAATAAAATAGTCAATAAACATATTTAGAACTTGTGTTTTCTCCAGTTTGTCAAATTTATCAGCAGGACTAAGTGGTTCTCTTAACTGTGAATACTATACAGTCTGCTCATTATACCAAACTCACCCTAAACATTCAGAATTTTAAGTTCAACTGTTCCCTTATAATGAAAATTGTTGTTGCTGGAAAGAAATGTTTTTGAGCTATCAACCCAAGGGACACAGGCTTGTATAAAGACATAACTCGTGCAAAGGAGAAAAGTCTGGATGTGGCTGGTGTAAGAGGCGTGTACTGCTGCTACTGAAGAGCTGTTGCTCCTTAGTGTGATTTCAGTCAAAGTTTTTAGTTTGTTGGATTGTTGATTTTATGTTATTTAGTTCCTTATTTAGAGATATTAGATTTTGATTTGTTATTATTATAGCGATTTTTGTTGTCCATGATCTTAGTAATTTAATTTTGATTCTCCATAATTTTATGACCTTAATTGTAGTGATTTGGTCTTTAATTTTTTGATATAAATTGCTATAATTTTGTTAATGAATTAAGGACTTGAGTTTTCATTCCTTCCTCCTCTTTTGTTTTTAAATTCCTCTTTATTTTCTTTAAAAATAACAACAGTAGTATCACAGCTATCTTAAGGAACCTATCTATCCATAGAGTCTGAATAAAATTTCAGTACAATAGTTCCATAGGCGTTTGATGGCACCAATTACTTGATGTGAGCAATGCGCATTAAGATCTATTTGAAGGCCCTGCACCTTTAGGAAGCTAAGGAAGAGGATTATGAAATTAATGTGCTTCTAACTAACCTTACAATGATTCAATTAAAGGTTCACAAAGAAAAAAAGACAAGAAAGTAAAAAACCAAGCTTCATGTTTCCAGCTCCCAAACAAGGAATATTGGAAAGAAGGGTCTTCGTGCTTTCAGCTCCCAAACAAGGATGAATATTGGAAAAAAGTGTTTTCGTATTTCTAGCTCCCAACTAAGGAGTGTTGGAAAGAAATGTTTTAGAGCTATCAACCCAAGGGACAGAGGTGTGCACAAGGACACGACTTGTGCAAGGAGAAAAGTCTGGACGTGGACACGGGCTGGTGTAAGAGGCGTGTGCTGCTGGTGGTGCTATGCTGCTGCTCAGTGTGATTAGTTTGTTGGATTGCTGACTTTATGTTATTTAGTTAGTTCCTTATTTAGAGAGATTGGATTTGAATTTGTTGTGATCATAGCATGATTTGATGCTCATGATCTTAGTAATTTGATTTAGATTCTCCATAATTTTAGGACTTTAATTGTAGTGATTTGGTCTTAAGCTTTGCTATATAAGTTGCTGTAATTTTGTTAATGAATTAAGGATTTGAGCTTTCATTCATTCCTCCATCTCTTTTGTCCTTCAATTCCTTTTTATTTGCTTTAAAAATAACAACAGTTGTGCACCCACATACGAAAGCTAAATCCTTGATGCAATTCTTACCTACATACACGAAGTAGTGCTTATAAGAACTTTATATATATATACTTATTAAAAGAATGCATAGTTGGTATTACCGTGTCCAGGATATATATATATATATATCCTGGACACGTTAATACCAACTATGCATTCTTTTAATAAGTACAAAAGCATCATGCCATAACACACAGCATATATCCAATTCAGATCAGCAGCAACTTGTTTTTTTATTGAATATAATTTTTTGTTTTATTGAATATCTTACCTTCAACACTGAGCGAAATATGACAAACCTAGAATCATCATTATATCCATGTATGGAGCAAAGAATACTAAGATGAAAAAAAAAAAAAAAACTCCACAAAATCCTAGAATTTGGTGTTATACTTGACCTAAGCAGTTGTAAGACTTTCAGAAAACTAACTTCTTACAGAGTCGTTTCATGATCCTGACATGTAAGTATAACGAGTCTGAGCTCCAATAACAAGTTCTACAATTTTTCCTGCACATTGATAAAATATTTGTATGAAGAATTTAAATCTTTAACATATTACTTCAAACAAAATATGAACATAACATGACAAAATTTGAACTTCAGAAAATATACCAAACGCACCTGTTAGAAGCCCAATAATAGGTACAGGTTCTAGTAGTTTTTCAGTGCTTTCAAGTCTTTGCCTGAAATGATTGAAAAGCATAGTGTTGTTTCATTAGATTTCTTATATTGAAAAGATTCTAACTAAGAAACCGCGGAAGTTAGGAAATCAATTGATAATCTGTACCTGGTGTACTTGCTAAAGAATGGATCTCTCATAAGATAAAGTGCCCACAACAATTTTCTTCTTTTTAACTGATTCAAACAGAATGCCAACTCAGTTTATTAACCGGTATCTCAAAGCTTCTGATAAACATTCATCCTATATGTTAATTAGTTGGATGTATTGAAAAATTGCAAGATGAATTCCTGTAGAATTCTAACCTCATCCTTTTCAGAGACAGTAAGATGGAACTGTTGCCCTTTTTCAACACGCTTTGAGTTATTGATTCGTGTAAGAAAGCCTATTTCAATGAAGTCCACAGCTAGAGAAATAAACCAAGGGATCCAAGACCGAATCCCATATTTTCTGATAAACAAGACATAGATGAGGGGTCTGGTGATAAATAGCACCTCTCCCATGACAAAAAATGCTCCATGAAAACCTTTTTCTGACAGTATTTTGGAAAGAGTTGTCCTCTCTACCATTGGAGCTGTAATGTCATTAATGCAAATATTAACGGCATGTTACGTAGAAATCTAATATAAATTTTTGAAAGTTGACAAAGTACATACATGGAGGCTGCATAATTGCATGCTGATGTCGAACCCTACTCAACCATACTGGGTCAGATACCATCCGAGCATTTTCTCCAAACCTGCTCAATGCCAACAACGCCCTTCCTTCTAGATTCCATGGGTTCTGGCCGCTGATATCTTGTAAATGACCAGGCTCATTATAGCTTCCATGCTTTGAGAAGCCATCAATAGTTTGCTGATAAGACAGATTTGAATCTGTTTCAATATTTGGTATCTCTCCTCCTTGCAGAAGCATCTTATATCCACTGTTACGGAACAAAGCTAGCCTAACACATACCCTGAGAATAGGAATATTCAGTAGTTAGGCAAATATCAACATACTGCAATAAAACCCGAATTCAACTGAATAATCAGTGGGATACACACACTGCAACTGCAAGGGCAGCTTACTTTATTGCTTCTGTAACAGCTATGAAATTCCACTTCTTATCTTCACCATAATAATGTTCTGCTGCAACTTCAATCAATGTTTCCAAGTCCTTCATTGCAGATATGCACAATGAATAAGGGAAAGAGTAAGGCTCAACAGGGCCTGCTTGCATTTGGGTTGGAGTGGTATCAATTATGTGCTCATTGATAGCAGTGGTTATGCCGAGGATAGCAGTTACTGCAGATAATTACTAAATCACTAAATTCACGTTCAAGAAAATAAAAACAGGGGGAAAGAATCCAACAAATAAAAAAAGAAAGTGTTATTATTTGGTTGGGAATGAAACAAGGAAATTCAAAGGAACTTAAGATTTGAAACTTAAACTTCTTATTTTCGAATTATGAGAGAAACAAAATTACATTCAACAAAATTCAATAGGTGGTATAGAAACTTTAATTTACTACTGTGTCAACATTGGAGCAAGATATGAAAATACTTGCACTAAAAAAATCATGAGTTTCCAAACATTTTTCAATGGTGTCTAAAAGGCGAAGAAATGGAAATGAAAAACCCAATCACATTGTTAGCACAAAGTAGAAACCAAATGTTACCAAAATTTCACAAAACCTGCTTCTGGTCCTATCTCTGAAGCAGAAAACCGCTCAGGAAGAAGCCATGTCAATCCCTGCACAACAATTTCCAATAATCATCAGAATATTTACATTTCCTTCACTGTGGGCCTAATAGGAATCCAGACAAGAAAGTAAAAAAAAAGTTCAAAATCAACATTTATGCATTTATAAGGCATAAATACATTCTTTATTTATCCTTTCAACTTCCTCCTAAGCAAGTAAGTAATTCGTGCAATTCGCAGTGGAGAAAACACCAAACTAACATCCAAAATGAATTCA
Organism: Balakata baccata; assembly: GCA_949630135.1. Lineage (NCBI taxonomy): Eukaryota > Viridiplantae > Streptophyta > Magnoliopsida > Malpighiales > Euphorbiaceae > Balakata > Balakata baccata. The sequence continues at coordinate 48,155 of CATIWF010016710.1, read as the reverse complement.
ATCCGAGAAAAATAATGACAATAATAGTAAATAGCCAACTAAATGTTATATTAAGTTCACATTCAATCAGTTGTTGTCTCATCCTAAGCCAATATGATATGAGTAAAAAAGCCAAAATCACTATAAACACACCAATCTATACAGATATTGAATTAGAACTTCTGTAAATTATATAGCAGCTTACATTGGCGAGAGATTCCAGCGAGTGGACGTAGTCTTTATTCCTCCTAACCCATCTTTTATAAGCGTCCATGGCTTCAAAATCTCTATGCAAACCAAGAAAACAAATTGAGAGACTCAGCTCTCCAAATCCAAAGCTCGATTATCTAAACCCTTTGCTAACTGTGGACCAAAAACTGAATAAAGATGCAATTTTTGCCAACAGATTTGGATCTTTGAAGTTTGGCTCGCAAGAGAGAAGTTGCAGAGGAAGTAGGAGGAAAGAGGTGGTGAGGTTGTTGTCTGCTAACCATTGATCTTGCTTATGATATTGAATCTCTAGCCGTTTGTTCCTGAATACATAGCTAATTAACTACTGGAATTAGAAATTATGAAATGCTGGATTGGATATTGGTGGGATTGGGATGTGTGCTTTTTATTTTTCAAAAGCTTCGAATAATATATGTTAAAAACTCTGAAATTGAGTTGCGACTAGCGAGTTAGTTATTTCCACGCATAAAAACAAAAAATAGAACCATGTTGAGAGTGGGATTTGAACCCACGCCCTTTCGGACCAGAACCTTAATCTGGCGCCTTAGACCAACTCGGCCATCTCAACATTTGTGTTCTTTCAGTGTTATAATTATATTTGAACAATATTAGAGAGGTACCTTCCTCTACTGTAAAATCTGGAATAAACCTAAATAATTATCCCGTTTTATCATTTTTTCCTTTTGAAATTTTTTTAGTTTACTTAACCCACTATATTCAATTTTTGGTTCATTCTTATTTGTTAATTTTATAAAATATTGCAATTTGACCTCCTATTTATTGGCATGGCAAAAGCATAAATAATAAGCGATTACATAATTAGAAGGTTTATAGACTAAAAATCAAATAGAAGGGAATAAAAAAATTTATAGGGTAAGATAGTAAAACGAGACAATCACAAAATACGAGGAAATTTCATAGTTCACTTAAGTTTATTTTTCTTTTTTATATTTACTTTTTGTTTTCCGTTTTCTCATTTGTAACCGATTTTTCTCATCTCACATTTAATTAAATGCATTTTATTGTTTTTATTAAAATATCATGTTGTATTTTCTCGAGTTTTAACTTTCTGTCTCTCACTTTCCCACATTTTTATTGTGTGTTTGGTATATTTCTTCTTCATCTCATTTTTTTTCTTTCTTCTTGCTGCATCTGCGTTAGTTTTTTTTTGCTTTTGCTTTCAATTTTCATCGCATTTCTTTTTGCATTTGTTTTTTGAGTTGTTATTTTAGTTTCAATGGCTGATACTCCGTCCAAGAGTTGTCATTCCAGATGTATACTAGATTTTATAACATTTGTTTACATAAGTAGTTTAGTCCAAAAATATCCTCAAAATATACTCAATGTATGCACAAAGTATACTAGACAATATCCTTTGTTTACATAATTAGTTTAAGTTGAATGTATCCCCAAAATATACCGGATTTTATAACTTTTATTCACATAAGAAGTTTAGCTTGAAGGTATCCCCAAGATATATCCAAAATATATCCAAGGTATACTGGATATTATCCTTTGTTCACATAACTAGTTTAGGCTGAATGTATCTCCAAGATATACTGGACATTATCCTTTGTTCACATAAGTAGTTTAGGCCGAAAGAATTTTCAAAATATATCCAATGTATGTCAAAAGTATAATGGACATTATCATTTGTTCACATAACTAGTTTAGGCAGAAGGTATACCCAAGATAGATCTAAGGTATACTGGACATTATCCTTCGTTCACATAACTAGTTTAAGTCGAAGGTATCCCCAAGATATATCCAAGGTATACCGGACATTATCCTTTGTTCACATAGCCAGTTTAAGCCGAAGGTATCTCCAAGATATATCCAAGGTATACCGGACATTATCTTTTGTTCACATAGCCAGTTTAAGCCGAAGGTATCTCCAAGATATACCCAAGGTATACCGGACATTATCCTTTGTTTACATAACCAGTTTAGGCCAAAGGTATCTCCAAGATATACCGAAAGTATAACCAATGTATAACAGACTTTATAACCTTTATTAACATAACTATTTTAGCCCGAAAGTATTCCCAAGATATACTCAAGATATACAAGATATTATCCGTTGTTCTCTCAAGTAATTCAGCTACATGGTATTCCTAAGTTATTCCTAAAGTATGTCCAATGTATTCCGACTAAGATATACCTAATTAAAAGCGGACATTAACATGTTTCACCTTGGTAATTGTAACCCCAATATATCCCAAGGTTTTACCAACGTATACCAGAAGCATGATCAATATATACCGGTAATTTGGTAATGTACATCTAAATATTTGTTGCCGGAAGTTTGACGAAGAGTTATTTAATGTTCTCCGACACTAATTACATGCATAATAAATCAAACATGTTTTCGTAAATTACAGAAGACTTTTGAATGTGAAGACGATGATTGTAGAGTACAATTTGAAAATTAGATTGAAGATGATGATTTGCATATTAGATTGAATAAATAATTTCAAAAATAAATCAAAGTTAATTAAGAATAGAATCCAAAGAGAATGAGAAATTTGATTGAGAGATTTTCGCCTAAAATTTTGGAAGATATTAGTGTAATTGTCAAAAGTACTTTTTTGATAAAATTAAAAAAATATTGAGGCTAGTGAAGTTGTAATTATTTGTATTTTTTTCAGTATTTATGAAAAATTCCCTATAATTTAGATGCTTATAACCCATATATTTCGTTTCGGACCAACAAACGTGCGATGCTGTGCATACCTAATAATTATTCACAAAAGCGAAGAAGCAAATATGGCAAACCACAAAAATGGAGTTCATACAAAGAAAAGATGCATCAATCTATTCATTCAGCGATTCACCACCCACTAACCATTGGCTAGAAAATGCGACAACGTTATTCCTCCATTCAGCAGAGCTACACTCTTATCACCAACTACTCAACAAGGAAATGAGGCCATAAGAGTCTTCAACTTCAATGGAGCGTAAGAAACTTAAATTTTCTATTATGAAGAATGTTTCCAGGACAATGTCTAAATGGCAAACAAAAATAATGGCCAATTTAACTCTAAATAAATAAATCACTCTAACAGGCCAAAAAATAATTCATATATAAATCAACTAAGGGCTTAACTTCGGACATCTTTCCAAAGTGTGCAGATGCCATTTCATTTTGAACTCAAGAATGGGTGAACAAGTACAGTTAAGCCTTTTCTTTTCCTTTCTGGAGTTTCTCTAGTTCTCCTTCCGCATCTGTTAGCTGTTGTCTTAGGGCAGATATGCTCCGTTCCAACTGTTCCACCGGGTCTTCACTGATGGAAGGTTGATATGGCGTCAAAAAATGAGTTGAGAAAGCCTTCAGCGCATCAACCCCAGTAACCTATTATCAAATCCATGTCGAACTGAGTTACCATCTTACAAACATGTTATAAATCTTAAACACCAACTTTAGAGCTGCAGAATTCAGAAAATAATGACAAAATGGCCTTACTAAAGGCAATACATAATTTCACAACATCAAGAAAAATTATTGCAATGAAGGATGCTGTAGGAATTTCGCAATATGTTGATCATAAATACCTTAAGATATTAACTTAGACCTTTATATCAAATCCTATTTACCAAGCTTTTAAATCCTATTCCTGATAATACTCTATAAATCATGCCACTATTTATCTTACCTCCTCTGGTAGCAATGGCAACTTGGTAATGTTGAAGTCATCATACAGCATGTAGAACTGATCAAGGTACTTTTGTTGCATCTTCATTCTTGCTTTGAGCAATTTGGATTCAACACCTACAGTTATTAGGCATGACCGATTAATTATTAATATTGTTAGTATTTTATTTAAGCAAGATATAAAATGAAAAAGAAAGGAAATGATAAGAATGGTGCTACACCTTCTTCATCATAAAGTACTTGGTTAATGATGATATTATGTGTATCTATCTCAAGTTTGGTAAGTTCCTGCACCAGTCTCTCTGTTTCATACAGAGAGAGGAACTCCGGAATGCAAACACAGACAAAGGTTGTCATATCCTGTAAAAGGAAAAAAAAATGGAAAATTTATAAAGAGTTAAAGAGAAATAATCCCGAAAACTGGAACCTTCAACAGGAAATATTTCAGCTAATCTCAAAAGTTTTAGGTGATAATACAAAACATCAGAAATTTCAGGAATACTATAATTCTTATTGTGGACAAAACAAACACCTAACGCAGCATAATTTCCTCACATCAATTGACAGTAAACTGTATGAAGAGTGGAGTGAAAACCAATTTAGATAAGTTTGTTATTCAAAATATGCCAATAAATATCCAGGCAACATCTTAGATTTGAAGTAATTATTAACCACTTGAAATATCTCACCAGATCAGAATTTCAGATACCGATTTCAGGTTCTTTTATCGCATCACAACATAGCTTCAAGAACCACTAGAAGTATTCTAGATCCAATTTCATGCCTGAGCAAAACACTGGTTTAGAATAGAAAGCAGTACACTCTCAATATTACAATGAATATGCTTCATGCACAACTTTTTTATGCTTCCTGAAGCTGCATTCTCTTTCTTTCCTCCTCACCGCCGCGCCCACCCCCCCCCCCCCCTCTCCCCTCTCTCTCTCAAGAAAATAGAATTGAGATTAAAGCAGTCAACTGTTTATTCTTCATGGAAGGAAAACACAACTTGACTGATAAAATTTACAGTCCCTTCTATCCTGTCTTCCAATCCAATGTGAGAGTGAGACCCTCAATATAAAGATAGAAGAACAAGATAAGGAGCAAACTTTCAACAACAATCAATTTTGTGGCCATAATTATGACTTCAGTAGATTTAAATCACTATGATAGAAGTCATAGAACAGCTACTTTTATTGCTTCATGAACTTCCCCCACTCCTTGCCTATTTAATGATTTTAGTTCAGACACATCTCAAATTTGGCACTAGAGAATTCAAAGTCCTATTATGGGTTCGGTTATAATATTCAATATCAAGTACAAAAAACTCGCACCCAAGAAACAAGGAATAAACAATCAAATTATAGATGTGAAAACAAAAATACATGAATTGGAGAACTTACTGGGTCTTTGAATTGCTTATTGACTTGTTCAATGACATCTTTCATGCCCTCAAGCCTTCCCAAAAGGGCATCTTCACCAAATTCATCCTCAATACCAAAGAGACGGGTCATCTGCCATGAACAGTTTCAATTCTTATGGATTACAACATTTTATTAGTTATATTCAGCTGTTTTACAGGAAACAATACCAGGGAGATGCTGAGATAATCAAGTAGTAAGTGCAAGGATAGAATAAAAATTCAATTTGTGGCTGTAATAGTTTCCAATGCAACATCATCACAAAACCATGTTTTCTAGATGCTGATCATCAAGCAAGATTGACAAACATATAATACACCAGATAGAACATAACCAAAGAAGACAGCAAATGGATATAAAAATTAACACCTTAGTACTGTAGAGTATGTTTAAGAGGTTACATACACATTGCATGACAGATTTGACTGAACAATTACTAATCCAACTGAGATACTCAGGGAAGAAAAATTAAATAAACAACAAATATAAAGTGAAAAAAGTATGAAAAGACAACATCTCACTTAAAAATTGACAAATGGAACGAAAAATTATGATGATGGTTAAAGATGAAGTTTGTTCAGAACACTTTTTTTTTTCTTCTAGAAAGGAAGAAGCATGATAAGAGAAGGACCCAGAATAAAGAATGCCTTAATGCTATGTTGGCAAAGTAATAAACAGAATTGAATTCATCACAGCTCACAAGCCCTATAATACAACACAATACATATACACAGAAAAGTAAAAGAAGGATCAACATAAACATAAAATAAAAAATTGCGCCAAAAGACTGGTGTACCACTAGAGATATAATTGCACTTCAAATTCAAATAATCATATTTAGAAAATAGAAACTGAGATGTGACAAAACATAACACTTACGTTCAAAAAAAAAAAATCAGATTCATGTGACAAAATTAGCTAAGCCCACCAAGAAGTGAAAAGAGGAGGTATCTAGAATAGCTGGTAGTTTTCCATTTTTGAGTCCTTTGTGGATAATTTTCGGATGAATAAAGAAATAAACTAATAATCTCCCCCAAAGTGGAAGGAATACAAAATGACAATAGGCATACCTGATTCAATAAGCCGCCAAATTTACTTTTCAAGGACATGATCTTTTGAAGTCCCTTTTCTAAAGTTGATGGAAATTGTAATAACCGGAGAGTATGGCCAGTTGGAGCTGTATCGAACACAATAACAGAATAATCCATTGTTTGCACCAACCTATGGAAAAATAAGTATCAGTGGGCTATTAAAAAGAAACAAGTTAACAGCATCATGTCAAACAAAGTCCACAAAGAAAGCAATCTCCATATATCTCTCACCAATGCATTTAAGAAAAATGAAAAATATATGGCAGGAAGTAACACAAAATACTCGACTGCATGTTACACTTCATAGGTTTACACTCTTGATTCAAAGTAACAAAGTTGTAAATAGTTTATTACAATAATGATAAATTGGCCCTTATAACCATTTTATGCAATTGAATATGGTAAAATAAAGTATCTAAAGAACCCTACAGTCTGGGCAAGGATTCAGCAACAAACAAATCCTATGACCCAGATGCGAAATGGTCATTTTCGCATTTGAAATAATGATTATTATAATTAAACCAGCAGACTCTAGCTAGCTCAAAAGGACATGCACTAGAAGCTAACTCCTTATGATTGCTAATTATACCATCTCAACGAGAAGGGGAAAAGGTCATAAATTTCCGCCACCAATAAAAGGGTCAACATTAAGCTGCTAGATCATACGCATTATCAATCCATTGAAGGCATTTGGATGTTGCTACAACGAAACAAGTTGAGTGAAACGTAGTACTCACTTTAACATTTCTGCAAAGCTCATAGCCTCATCAATTCCAGGAATTGCATTTGCTAGCTCGGAGAACACACTGTCCATGCCATCAACTCCGCCCATCTCTTCATGTTCAACATTAGGATCGACTTCCTGTAGAGGATAACAACCAGATAACGAGATTTTGAGATACAGAAACGACAAGGAACATTAGGATACTGAAACAAGCATAAAAAAATCAACATAACCGACCACCGAATAATAAACTTGATAGGAACGATTAAAATAATCATGGATAGATTAATTCAAGAACAAAAATTAACAACTCCGCAAAAATCTTAAGCAGAAAGACTGGTAATTTCCAAATTTACTGATATAGCAGAAAATTCTTCATAATCAACGATATCAAAATCAAATATTTTGACTGGGTAGTCCTCAACGCAACCCGAAGACCCAACCAGAAAGAGAAAGATCGCAAATTTGTAAAAAAAAAAAAACGAGAAAATGAGGAGGTACCATGGCATATAGATTAGTAAAGCCATTGACCAAAGTAGGCGTCTTGGTAAATCGCTGTTGAAACGCATCGCTAAGATTGTGAGCTGGATCAGTGGATATGATCAAGACAGACGATCTGACCTTAGCCAAAAGGATCGAAAGGATCGAACTGCAAGTGGTTTTGCCCACGCCGCCTTTACCTCCGACAAACACCCACTTGAGGCTTTCTTGTTCTAATAGGTTCTTCACAGACCCTTCTGGAATCTCCTGATCATCTGTTGCCATTCTTTCGAACAATGGTTGCTCTGTGTTTCTGGGTTCTGTGGCTGTCTTTCAGTTCTTTAAGTTCGAAACAGAGTACAAATCCAATTCGTTGGAGTAGAAGCGGCACCGGTTGGAATTCGACCATTTACTTCATTTCGTTATAAAATACACTTACTTCGCCTTCAAAAAAAAAAAAAAAAAAAAACTATTTCCCATCATAAATTTGTAATTTATAATCAATTGTGCCCTTAATTTTATAATTAAAGCAAAACCAAAAAAAATTAAGAATTAAATGAGATAAAATAAAAATTGCTAAATTATTAAGCTAAAAAAATTGAATTTAAGACAGCCAATCATCCCAAAATAAAATTGGGAAACAAATTAATACTTACTTGGTAGCTAATAAATTATGTGGGTATTTCAAGTCTTAAGTGAAAAATGTGTATATTAACGTAAGATAGTTGATTGGAAAGAATTAATCAATCCCATAATTCTGAATTCAAGTATCAATTTAACTAATAAAAAATTTAAAATTAACAATTAATTTTAGTTTAATAATACTTGTCTTATCTTGTGAGCAGAATTATGAAGTCTGGAACAAGAACAGTGATATATAAATTGTAGAAAATGACTTATGTCATATACAATTTTTTAAAAATATTTATTTTCATCGTTTAGTCTCCTACAATGGTTTTTGGTCCACTTAATTATTTGAATTTCTTTTATGGTTTATCTTATCCATGTTCAATAATTAAAACCAAATATATGGTCTGTTATTATTGACGTAGCACTATATACGAAGTTAAATTATGCACATTTTACGAATTGAACATGAGATAAAATGGATAAAAAAAATAAGTTCAAATAGTTAAGTAGACTAAAAACTGTTGCAGAAAGCTGAATGACGAAAATAAACATATTGCCTCCTAAACTATATTTTTTGTTCAATGTACCACTTGTTCAATTTGTAAAAATGAATATATGGTCTCTTATTATCTATATAATACCACAAACGAAATCAAATATTTTTTTCTTATCATATCAGTATTAGAGGCTCTATGACACATTTTACGAATTGAACATGTAATAAAATGAAAAAAAAAAGAAATTCAAATGGTAAGTGGACCAAAATCCGTTGCAGAAAGCCAAATGATAAAAATGAAAATTACTTGAGCAGTAGAAAATTGTTTGATGATGCATGAAGAAAAACATATGCATACAAGAAAAACACAAATTTGTTTCAAATTTATAAATCTTTTTGTCCTGAATACAACATAATTTTTCAGTTTGTTTGATGAAAAAGAAAATGGGTAAGAATTTGTACAAAGAAAAATGCAAATTAATGAACTAGCCAAACAACTTCGTAGTAGGTGTGGAAGGAGTAATCTTAAGGACAAGGCCGGGAAAAACATCATCAGGATCATGAATATGAGGATTCTGCTCCACAATAAAAGGATCACCGCACTTATTACTGATGGTGTGAAGAGTTTCTCCTTCTCGAACAACGTAAATCTCATCGCATGCTCTGTCTAACATTTGGTTGCCTCTGATGAGCATCCCATCATCTGTTTCATCTCTTACAGAGCTCAGCAGTATGAGGATTACAAGCACAAGTGCACAATACCACGAAGCTACATCTGCTATAGACATTAACGTGGACACAGGCTTCTTCTTCGACAGGTCGAAAGCCATGAGAGAGGTGATGATGGAAGTGGAATTGAAGAGATGGGGAATTTATAGGAAGGAAATGAAGAAGAAAGGGCACGAGTGAGGTGTGAAGGTCAGTTTTGGCGGTTATTATTATTATTATTATTATTATTATTATTGTTATTTTCTGTTACCAAAATTAGCACGACGATAGTGTTATTTCGTGACTCACCTTCTTTCCAAAAGCCTAATCAACACTTAACCCCAAAACGGTTATTGTTAGTTTTAATCTCTTTTTCTTTTCTTTTTTTTTTTTTTCCTCTCTTTGCTTTTTAGATTTGGAAACGCAAATCACTGTTTTCAACAGTAATACTAACAACTTTAACATTTCTTGGTGAAAAATGAAGCTTAAGGTAGGAGTTCACCAATTTTTGGTCAATGAATCTTAATTCCCCTTGTTTTTTGGTTGCCACCTACTGGGAGAAAAGTCTTGAACCCAATACACTTGGTAGCCACTTATCCTAATTAGGAGTGTAAACAAGTCAAGCGACTCGTGATCTACTCGATCTCGACTCGTAATATATTCAAATTCGACTCAGAGTTAATCGAGTCGAGCTCACTCAAATTTGATTAGGAGTTAATCGAGTCGAGTTCGAATATCATAATACTCGACTTGTGAAGCTCACAAGCTTAATCAAGTATTACTTTTTTTATTATTTATTAAATTATTTTTATATCATTGGTATTTTAATATATTCAAGCTTAATCGAATTAACTCGAGTTAATTTCGAGTTGAGCCGCATATACAATTTATAAAAATTTTCAATTGATTTGAACTTTATCGAATCGAATTTCGAACAATTGAAAAAAAATTCGATCGAATTCGAGTCGAGCTCAAGCTTGGCATTATATCGACTTGACTCAATTATATCCCTAATCATAATTCCCCTGTTTCCTAATCCTTCTCAATGAAGGACGAGGGCCAATCCAGTTCATCCTCCTCCAATTTGACTCTCGATGGCTTACCAGTTATTGTAATTTTAGTTTGAAATTTCTTCCTCGTTTTTCAGTTGTGCTGCCAGTCTTTACCATATTTATGAATTGCGACTAATCAATTATAATTAGTCGCCTCAAAGATTGCCCCTCCCAATTAGTCGTAAGGTTTGACTGGGATCAGCGGCCACCATAAGCTGGGAAAATTCGAGAGCGGTTCCAATAGAGTAGATGTTCTTCAACATAACCGCATATTCATCAACCAAGCAGAGCATAAGAAAATAGAACACTCATATGTAACAACCACAGTGAAAAGGAAATGATTTCCATTGAACTATGAGAGAATCATAAATATACACTGTTCTCTTTGGGGAGTCAAACATGGTCCAAATTGTAATGCAACAGAACCAGAACCCCAGCAAAAAATTATGATGCGTGAGGTCGTCTACATTAATAGAAACATTTTGCATCACCTTCCTCCTCCCCATGATAATCCTATATACTAGGCAGAAGAGCATGACCAAAAATAACAGGGCGGGTCGAAACGATATTATGTTGCCACTTGTGGAACCACTCCACATGATTCTGCCAATTTCCAGACAGTAAGCATTCCTGTTCCATCACCTGTGAAAAACTGGCCACCAGTTCCTATCTCAATTCTTCTGACTTCTTGTTTTGAAAAAATCCTGCCCCTCTCCTGAAACCTAAACAAGAAAAGCATTGAATTATATATAAGATGGAGGCTGCAATCAAAGATTTGTTGGCGACAAGTACATCAGTAATGAACTGTACTTACGATGGTAGGTCATACAGGTGAACAGAACTGTCATTGCAAGAGCAGCACAAAATTGGTTTGTTTTCTGCATCATGTAACCCACAAACGGCAATGACACCCTGGAACATGGAATAAATTCACCATTAAATCAGTTCAGTGCATTAAAATAACAATGCCCTTTATTTAAAAATTGTATATAATCCAGCAATAAAATAACCTTAACACATGGTTCCAAATTAGAGTTTCCAAGCCGCATCCAAATAACAATTAAAAAAAGTTCCAGTTCCAAGGAATGAGAAAGATTTGACTTAAACCTTAAAAACGCCGCGTATAGATTATATGGAATATGTGGATTTCCAGACAGCTTTATACACAATAAAACCATCTAATTTAGCACCCAAAGAAAGCATAAATAAAAACTAGAGATCAAATTCCATAGGACAATCTACACAGTGTTGGACACATTTGGCCAATTGCTACTATAGCATGTCATGTTCAGAGAAAAAACACACAAAAAAATAACTATTAATTCAGAACAATATACAATTAGAAAATAACAAACTTACATGTTCTACATCATGAGTGTAGATTACTTCCAAGCTGCATTCTGCAGTAGCAGCCCAAACTTTTATTGTCTCATCCAATGAACAGGACATTAGATACTGATTCCAGCAAATGAGTGACGTGATGGCATCAGTATGCCCAATAAGCATAAGAACACACTGTAAGGTATTCAAGTCCCACACCTGGAAAAAGAAAAAAAAAAGAGCTAGATATTTAATAAATGCTCCTAATGCACATCAGGGACGTAAAAAAATAATCATAAATATAACAACGCAACTCCTGCAAAAATAAAGAAAATCGTAAAGTCACATAAATCAAAGTTGATAGTCATGTTATGGTTGTACATGTACATCTAAGAAGTTGAAATAGATACAATTAATATCCTCAATCTAAGATCTCGAGAACGATAAAATGTGCATCTAATCCCATGTTTAGCAAGAAATAGGGCTATCCAAAGCCATTGATGAAGCATATAAGCTCCCACATGTAACCCAAAATAAATAAGCATTACTGAAGAAGTTGATATCATAAGTCCTAAATCACCAGCAACCAAGCTATATCTTCTATCCAAACCACAAAATGTAATAGCAAAAGATAACTATCAATCATGTCTTACCCTTACTGTATTGTCCTTGGAACCAGAGTACAATCTCTTATCTCCCACAGTTAAACATGTCACAGCAGCAGTATGACCTTTCAGAGATGCAGCCAGCTGAAAAGGCTTTGGGTTCTCAGTGCTACCTTTCCATGCCAAAATGGAACCATCCTGCAAACCCAAAAGAGAACAGGATTTGAGTACTTCATTGAGATCCAATGTAGTGTATATCAAACAACAATCTATTGGTAAATGAGGTAGCTTCCAATAAACCATAGGTACAATATCTTCCCCTAAATCAGTAAATGAGAAAACTTCCTATGTTCCTACTTAAATTGGTAGATTGCAATTAAGCCTAATTACCTGTGCCCCAGCAAAAAGCATATCCAGTGCAGTAACCATTGCATAAACTTGCCCAAATGATGTATGTCCATCACAAAGACCAAATTCTGCTACTGTCTCAATATTCCAAGCCTGCAATATCACAGACATAATTATCCCATTATAAGAAGTAGAACTCACACAGCTAGATGAAGGATTTGAAGTCATTTATGAGATAACCTTAATAATGTTTGTCATGCCAACAAATATCCACGGGCCTTCACTAATTAAAGACCCAATTTTGTCACCAAGATTTATCACCCTTGTTGACTGACCAGTATTGCAATCCCAAACTTGCACCGTTCCATCAATGCTGCCTGAGTAAAGCTTGTCAGATCCTGAAGGAAGTGCAATCCCACAGATGGGCTGGCATACAAAAACTCATCAGTGAAACTCAGCCTATCATAATAACATGAACACCATCTAGTAAGAGGAAAACAGAGCATTAAAATAATGTTTCTAAGGGTAAGCAATGGGTTTTAAATCCATTCAATAAAAAAAGAATTTACTTCAACCACACCATTCTGTCCCGACAACCAACTTTCACAGTTTTACACATGAAGGTGCTGAGGAAATTATAATAAAGGAAACCACATGGCAGAGACTGCGTAAAATAAGCAAATCAACACAATGGTTACCTGGGTATGCCCCTTGAGCTGTGCCAGCATTGAGAACCAATCACCATAAAACCATGAATGCATGAACTGGCACCCATCACCTTTAACACAATTGCCTGACATCCAGTTTTGACAAGCCTTTTCTGAAGGCTTCTCAATAGATTTATCTTCAGAAACACCCCTTGCAGCAATGAGGAGTGGCGAATTCTTAGGGCGCTTCTTAAATACTCTTGTCTTTGTATTCACCACCTGGGTGCCAGAATTGGAGCTCTCACGTATATATCTATATTCAGACCCACCATGTTCAGGAATTGAAGTCAAAGAAATTTTTGCAGTGATGCGCTTCCTAGGTAGATCCTCATGGACATGATTACAGCTTTTCCGGAGCCTTAATATATATTCAGACGCATCACGCAAAGCCAATGAATTCCATGGGCCTTCGGTAGAGCTCCTCCTTGGTTGTTCCTCCAGCAAAGCATTGGATTGCTTAAAAGTTCTACGGTAAACATTAGGAACCGGCGATTCTCTATGAATGAACCTACAGGGGTTTCTATTGCACTTTCCTGCCAGCCAGAATGTGCAAACTTTATTGCTGCTCACAGGTCCTCTGCCACGTCGTCTATGCATGGTCGTCACCACAGTATCCATACTAGAAAGACAAAAGCACAATAACAGAATTAACAAAGGGACCCACACGGATGCCACATCAAAAGCTACCCACAATCTCTGGTCATTCTATTTCACTGATATCTTGAACACGACCAGACTAGGACTCCGACGGAGTCTGGAATCATAACGAAAAAATCCCAAAATAAAACCGTGCTGATTTCCAGATAATCACAGTCCCAGAGATCTCCGCAGTAAACTCTAATAGAAATTCAAAAGTGAGATACAACCAGTGAAAAACCTAAAAATATATATATAGATCCAAAAGGTTGAAGGAACCTCATATTGTCAACATCCAAAACCATCGATACCATAACCCTAACCCTAGCCTTTTAACCATAACAGGCGAGAATCCGTATATCCAATTGCAGATCCGTCCGCAAAAGCTAATGAAAATAAAATTAGATCCAAAAAGAAAACCCTATAAATCCAGCCTGGAAGAGCAAGATAAGCGGATTCTATCATCATGATCACCGTAATCGATGCCTTCACGAACACAGCTTCCGATGATAAAGAAACCCTAAAAAGATCGGGGAAAAGAGGCAGAGACGCATGCAAACCTGAGTCAAATTCACAGAACGCCGAAGGAGACTCCGAACCGATGAACAATCAGGATAGCGAGACTGAGGGGTCTGTTGCGTTTTGAGGCGCTGCTGACTAATGTCTGTCGCGTGCCTGCATGTATGTATATATAGGTGTCAAGTTTCCTACTGATTTCAGGAAAAGATACCCCAGCTAAAACTTGGCGTATATCTACAGTTATAGGGGCATGACCCTGTCATCATTGAAATTCTTTTCGTAGTTTATTTTATTTTTATATACGGAATCCGTTAACACATTTAGATTATTAATTTTTAATTTAAAATTAAAAATTTATCACAGGTATTGTTTGGATACATTAATCCCATAAACTACATTAAACAAAATCTCTGCAATTCTTGCAAGTTGAATTCCCGATTAAGGTATTGTTTGGATAGAAGAAAGAAAATTCACTTTTGAAAACACATTGTTTTACAATAAAATTTTCGTTGCTACTATCTTTCGTGCTTTCTTCTTCTTATTATTGTAGCTTCGCCTTTTAAATGTATTCTCATCTTTTTATTTATCTTTCAATTTGCTATTATTTTTTTATTTATCTTCCATCATACCATGGAAATACTTGTCTATATAAAAAAAATAATGATTAATATATAACTACAAAATCCGCTAATTTCTATTCTCAAAGTTTACAATTTAAAATTTAATTTTTATTTTTAAATTAAATATATTTGTATACATTCATATATAATAAATTTTTATATAATAACAAGCAAATTTATTTTTAATTTTTAAAAAATAAATTTTATACGAAAACAAGTAAACGCATTCAATATTAAAAAAAAATGAAAAACAGTTTTTATTTTCTAATAAGTAAACACGTTTTCCAAATTTTTATTTTCTTTAAAAATTGAAAAATTAAAAAAAAATACAATTCTCCCAAAGCTAACTTACCCTTTATTTAATTACTCTTCCTTTTTATTCCTCTTCCAAATAATAAAAAAGTACTCATATATCATTCCGTTCTATTAATTACATTTCTCTACCCTAACATTCACCACCTCTCATCCAAACAAAGCCTAAACCCTAAAACAAAGCAGGGTTTAAACAGCTATTCTTTCAAAAACGGTGGCATACACAACGCTATTCAATCCTCTCTGCTGCCAACATAAAATGGCGGGTGCAGACGAAGCGAAACTCGACGGATTCCTCCAGTGGCTTCAGGTCCAATTCCGCTTTTTTTTAAAAAAAAAAAAAAAATTAAGGTGCATTTCTCTTTATATTTGTGCTAATTTTAGGTATTTGAATTCAGGTGAATAAGGTTGAGCTACGAGGTTGCAACATCAAGTACTGCGGTCGGAATAAAGGGTTTGGTATTTTTTCTTCTAATGATGCATCTGACGGTAATTAAACATCAATCTCCCCACTTGTGTAGCTCATTGTTTCTTTGATTGGGCTTGCCCTCTTTTCTGTAAATAATAAGAAAATTTGTAAAATTTCAGGGATTTTGCTTGTTGTTCCGCTGAATTTGGCAATAACTCCAATGAGAGTTTTGCAAGATCCTCTTATCGGACCTGAATGTAGAGCTATGTTTGAAGAAGGAGAAGTGGATGACAGGTTCTTGATGGTTTTATTTCTAATGTTGGAGCGACTTCGAAAGAATTCTTCTTGGAAACCGTAAGTATCTACTGTATTTCCCTGAACCCTTTTTCTTCTGTTTGTAATTTTGTGCAAGTCGTTGGGATTTATTTCGGTCGAAACAACACAATAGGTACCTTGACATGCTCCCTTCCACTTTCGGAAATCCACTTTGGTTTACTGATGAAGAGCTATTAGAGCTGAAGGGAACAACTTTGTATCGAGCAACTGAATTGCAGGTTTATCATAAACACTCTCTTGCCTTTTTTCTGTCCTACAAAATATTATTGCTGGATTGTGTATAATATATCTTAGAAAATTGAGTACCAAAAGAAAAGGTGCTACCACAATGGCTGATGGCTTTATTTCAGAATTTTATTAACTAACAGACAATATAATTGTTTCTGCCATTGGTAACGGTTGAAATTTTTGCCTTTTTAAAGATTAGACTGCTGCATCAAATGCAGTGGTGCAAGTCAAGTTGCACATCTTAAAATATGCTTTAAATCATGCATGGTGCATCCATTTCTCTGACTTCAGGTTTGAATTGCAACGTTGCAAGAGCTGTATGTTTTGGTAGTTAGTGGGTATCTTTATCTTATAAAGCTAAAATAAAGTACATTAGTGCCAGTGAAAGATGCATGTGGATCTCTTTTGGCTCTACTTTTACTGTAAAAGATTCAAATGCATGTGATATAAATTCAGATTATACTTCAATGATTGATGCCATTACGTATTATGGCTGATTGATTGGGGTTCTTGAACTTAATTGCACAGCATATGTGACCAAAGACAGATTTATGTTACAGAAGAAAAAATTGCTGTCTCTGTTCAATGAAAAAGTAAAGGATTTGGTGAAGAAAATTCTAATTCTAGATGGGGATTCAGAAAGGTGAGTATCAAGTTGAATCTACTCACTCCAAAACCCTTATGGCTTTTTTTCCTGATCCTTCTTGAGCATAATTGGATTATAATAGGGATGCATGCTGACACATTGATGAAAATGAAAGTTTTGCTTGATGGGTTTTATTTATAATGTCAATTCATTTGCAGTGCACTGTTTATTGATGATATTGCATATGTTATGATTTCATGTAGAATGAGTTAAGACTTAAGAGGGAGAATATCTCCTGCATACAAACCTGAGACTTTTGTTTTTTATGTTTCTCCAGAGAGGTGTGTTTTGAAGACTTCCTGTGGTGAGTATCTTGTAAACTAGTCCTTTTTGCTTGATATTGTTGTTCCCGTGATTTAAGTGTATTGATGATGTTTGCTCTTTTGTTGGTCGATCTTGCAATATTTCCATCATGCTAGGGCAAATTCTGTATTTTGGAGTCGTGCATTGAACATTCCCTTTCCACGTTCTTATGTATTTCCACAAGATGAAGAGGTTCAGGGCAGTTACTGTGCAGTTAACCATAATTTTGAGCTATCCTATAATGATGATTCTACAGGAAACTCGATTAGAGAAAAGGATGAAAGAAGTGAGATTATTGCATTCCCTCTTGGGGCTTGATTATCTGATATAATTCTTGTAATATGACTTAGCAATGCAAACCAAATTGAGATCTTTTATATCAGGATTAAAGATTCATGGAGTTGACACTCAAGTCAATGGAGAGAGTTCTACATCAGTTCAAGGGGAGACTGTTTGGGTAGAGGGTCTCGTTCCTGGCATTGATTTTTGCAACCATGGTATGCCCCTTTGTTTCATAAATCTAGCTAACTGAAAGCTATTGGTTACCTCAAGTACTTAATATATCCCTGAGGTTCTTGTATTTTTGGTGCTGTTGATAGAAATTAGTTTCAGTGGCAAGCATTTTGCTATCAAATTTTGACTGAACGAATAATGAAAGTTATTTTCTTCACTGCCTTTTGTAATTGTGAAATAATACAGTCGATTGTAATAATGTTTGACATCCCTGTGTTTCATTTGCTGCAAATATGGCTCTGTAGATTTGAAGGCAGCAGCAACGTGGGAGGTTGACGGAACAGGTGCAGTAACTGGAGTCCCGTTATCCATGTTCCTTCTTTCTGGTATCATTCTTTCTAATTTTGATAACTTTTTCTATATGTATTGGTCAAGGCACATTTTAATTTCATTAAATATGAGTTTTAGATAGTCTTAACTCTAAAATTCTTGTACTTTTAACAGTTACTGATTATTTGTTACATGTTTTTCATGACATTTTGTTTGTCACAAATTGAAAGCTGAACGAACTCCCTTCCAAGTTGAGAAAGAGATTTCCATTAGTTACGGTAACAAAAGCAACGAGGTACTTTCTTTTGGCATTTAGAGGATGCCCTATTCCGGATCTCTATTCATTTTCTTGGGACACTCTGTAATAAAGATTAATATATATATATATATCCTTCAAAATGACAGCACTGACCTTGCATTTGATGCAGGAGCTGTTGTATCTGTACGGATTTGTCATTGACACTAATACAGATGACTATCTCATGGTAATGTCATTTAAATGAATTTTTTACCTAGTGCTCTTTTAGTCGTGTCCTCGTCAACCCAGTTATTTAAAACTATATTTTTTGAAAGTGCACTCAACTGAAGCCTGAAGGAAGTTTCTTTATGTGGTGTCGAAATGGATTTCTCTTTTTTCATGAGGCTCTATTAGAACCATACTTTTTGTTTGATTGCCAGCCAGTGAATTGTACTAGTTGATGAAGGGCTTGACCGCTTGACACCCGCTTGTGTAATGTTCGCAGGTCCATTATCCTGTAGAGGCAATTCAGAATGTTCCCTTTTCTGACTCCAAAATGCAGCTTCTGGAAGCACAGGTTAGCCTTCCGTGACTTCCTAGCAGTGGTTTGTTTTTCATTTTATTTTTGGAAGAAACTGAGAATTTTGATCTCGTTGCCATTCCCAGAAAGCTGAAATGAGGTCTCTTTTACCAAAAAACTTGCTAGATCATGGGTTTTTCCCAGTAGGCACCTCAAAAAGTGACAGCAATTGTGGTTGCAGAACAGACAAAGGTTGCAACTTCAGTTGGAGCGGTCAGCGAAAAACCCCCTCTTATGTAAATAAGCTGGTCTTTCCTGAGGACTTTTTAACTACCTTGAGGACCATAGCCATGCGGGAAGATGAACTATATAAGGTTTCTTCCTTGCTTGAAGAGGTATCTTTTGACAACATATTTTTTTTAATCAAATACTTTGGTATGCTCTAGAAGCATTTATAATATTCAGTTCTTCCCCGATAAATGAAACTTGTCTTTTGTTTTAAAGCTCGTCGGGCCTGAAGGGGAAAGGCAACCGATAGACTCAGAAGTTAGAGCAGCGGTGTGGGAGGCCTGTGGGGATTCTGGAGCTTTACAGTTGCTTGTTGATCTTCTTCAGATGAAGTAAATCTATCAGACAAATGTGACGAAAATATGATGCATGCAGCTTAAGACAGCCTTTTTTTGTCGTGTTTACTTTTAACTTTCTGCATGCTAGGATGGTGGATCTTGAAGAGAGCTCTGGATCAGAAGACTGTGATTCTGAACTGCTGGAAAAGGCCCAGTTTGTAGAAAGCCCAGAACACCAGGGGAAGTGTGAGAATCATTTTAGGTAACATACTCACCTTAACCCTATGTTTGGATCAGTGGAAAATAAGAGAGGAAGGAAAATAAGAGAGGAAAATAACTTTTTCTTGTTTGGATATGAGAGGAAAATAAGGAGGGGATGGAAAATAAGACTTATTTTCCCTCCATTTTCTCTCCAAAATGAGAGGAAAACATTATTTGAGAGAGGAAAATGGCACTATTCACATTGTAATTACAATATTATCCTCATATCATTATTTTTATATTATAAACTAAAGGTTAATAGTACATGAGGAAGGAAAATAAAATTGCAACACTACAATCATCTTTCCTTTCTACCTTTCCTCTTTTATTTTCTTTCAATCCAAACATGAGAAAGGAAAATAAGGAAAATAAAATTCATTTCCCCTCTTTATTTTCTTTCCTCCCTAGAGAAAGTTCCCAAACAAGGGGTAAAGATCTTTCTCGTGCTTATCATTTTAGGCTGCGCTTTATATTTCAGATGCTTGATGCTTGAATATCAGTTAGACATATGAACGATTAAGTCTTGTTTCTAAGTACAAATTGCACTATTTTCTCTCTAGTCTGAAGAATGTTTTTCATTGTTTTTGGTAACATATGCACTGCCCATTTTTTGTCTATATGTATATACATAACGAGCATTGCGTTCTATTCAAAAATACTAGGAAAGTCTTTACCTCTTTTAACTTTCTGTTCAACTTCTTATTGAGGAAAATATCTATGTATGCTCATTGTTTTATTTTGTGTTTCTTGCGCATGGCAGCAATCCGAAGGCAAGTGGTCCAACCCAGTCGGAACGGTCGAGTAGAAACAAGAGGGCTAGTGTGGTATATAGAAGAGGGCAAAAGGAACTGACCAGATTATTTCTTAAGGAAGCAGAGCATGCATTGCAGTTATCTCTAAGTGAAGGAAATTGATTGAACCATTATAAGTTTATAACTGCAACCACATGCATAAAAAAATCTACATCCCTAGCCTTTCAGGGATTAGTTCATTCCAAGAAGATATGAACTGCTCTAGTTAAAGCTCTTAAAGATTGCTACTATAACTCCAAATTTTGTTATTAACATTCATATTGAAACTAAATGCTAGGCATTTCAGTGTCTTCTAGATGAACTATATTCCTAAGAGCCCAACCAAGAGCATAAGCAGCAGCAGCCGCACCATTGCTATGGCCACATAGGGAACATAGCTTTGGTCAGCTATCATAGCCTTTGATATCCCATCTGCCACCAAGTTTGCCAACCCAAGAACCAGTACATCCACCGTTTGGATACACAAGAAAACAATCAATGGAGTCAATTGATATGAATTAAGGTGACAGACAAAATTTTGAGGTTAGTAGTTGGAACCAGAGGAGCGTTGGGTTGCAGAGATGGGAGAAATGAGAGAAGAGCAAGTGGAAATGGCATAACTCTGAGTACACCATGCCCTTCATGTACTATCCGCCTTCCACGGCTGTCCTGTCTGTCTTGTTGGTCTTCTTCCCTAAGTAAACTTATTATGGTACTTTCGTCTTGGGTGATCTCACGAGCCATTGTTTCACTGCTGGTAATATCCAATCCAACCACTTCAAATTTTCACAATTTACGATCTTACTAATCTTAATTGTCAATTCTCGTTCTGATTTGAATTGTTGAGAAAGTTTAAGTTAAAAATTAAAGTTGTGGGCATACGTGGCATCCTGCATGTCAGCTTCTTGCTACGTGGTTAGAGGTATCTATCCCCTTGTCAAAATCCAAAGTCTGAAACTTCAACCGGGTGGATCTTTATTCCACATCCCCTTAAAATATTGAACTTGAAAATATTGAAATGGAAAATAATATAATATTATAGTAAGTTATTTTTAATTTATTTAGGATTCTGTTAGTGAATCAATCCTTCTACATAATAATACATAAAATTAAGGTAAAAAGAAAGAATGTTTATGTTACTAAAAAATTAAAATAAAGAGATTTTTGGCTTTTGGTAATGAAAGAAATCAGTACAAAGTTCAAAATCTGAGACGCAGGAAGAAATTAATTAACCCCTTTTGTTATTCAACATTAGACTAAAGGGCTCTTCTCTTCTTCAGAATCATCTTCAAACCGGTTAAGAACAGCCACTTGTTGATTAGCAGGGGAAATTTTATTGTGAAACTTGGGATTGTTGTTATCACTATCAGCAGCAATGAGCTTCAATATGATCCCCATGGCTATTAACAGAAGACCAGTCCCGTGCTGTTCTGTCAGCGGTTTGGTGAATATAATGTATGATAGCAATAATGTTACCGCCTTCCTTGCTGTTGTCGCCTTTCAAAAAAAAAGAAAAAAACTTCAATTTCTCATTAATAACATTGAATGAACAAACCTGTCATTAATGAAACCTGTGAAAGGAGCCTACCATGGCTGTGGTTGCTGCTCCAAATACAGCAATCAGCGAAAGCACTGATACTTGTCCAACATAAGTTGCCATTGCTTCAAATACCAACACCCCATATACATATGGATGCTGCATTTTTTAATTTCCAGAATTCAAATCAAGAAAGAGAGCATCAATAAGTTCAGAATTTGAAAATGATCTTACTAAAAGAAATCCAGAAAGAGAGAAAGAAACATTGTAAACCTGAATTACCTGAGAACATGAATTCCAGGCTCTGAATAACTCTCCTGTAAAAAGCATGGGAGGTACCAAGAAAGGCAAACCTACTACACTCGAACAGAACAGCATCTCCATCTGTAAAACAGAATATCAGAAACCCATTTTCTAAAAAACAGAAAACCGGGGAGATTGTGCAGAATTTTTACCTGTGTAGTTTCAGGATTCAGAGTAAAGATTGCTTCTTGTAGATTACCAAGAAAGGAGTCCATGATTAGAGCACCAGAGATCATGACAACACCAATAGTGCTGAAATTAGGGGAAGTTTTTGCATCTGCTAAAGTGAAAAGGATTAACCCAACAACTAAAAGCAGAGCTGATACATATTCATGAGGTGGGTATTTTCTTCTAAGTCCAGGTATAAAGGCTCCCATCACCATCACTGGCAGAACCTGCACAAGTATAACAAATTTGTCTGTTCCTGTTAATAAATAGAAGAAGAGAATGTGCGTATTTGTTGTTCTTAATTTACCTTGGTGGATTTGAACATAATCTGTGCAGGATAATTAAGAAAAGCTAAAGAGCCTTTGGTGAGTCCATGGGAACCCATAAGAACAGCAGAGAGCTTCACGTAAGTCTTCCAGGGGTTCCCCATTTGCTCTGTGCTAAATCCTTGGAGGTAAATCAGCACAATGTACACAAATATTTGAACAAATGTGAAGTACCAACCATAGCTGAATTACGAAATTCCATCAGAACTAAGAAAATCTTTAATAAATTACTATATTCATACATTATCATATACAAAAACTCACCTAAACTGAAGCTTGTTGTACACATATTCCTGAAATTTACACAATTCAGTTGATATTTGCATAATAATTCATAAAACAAACATGAAAATCCTTTCCCTTTACCCTTTCCACCCCACACTGCCAAACAAAGCCAATTCTTTAATCTTCTTTTCTTTGTATTAGTTTTCCCACGAACCAAACAGAATGCAAGTGATGAAACTAAATGGGAAAACAGAGCAAGTAGGTACCTCGCAGATGCCATTAACAAGGTAACCGAAGAAGAAGCCAGAAGAACAAATGAGGAGCTGTTGCCATCTGGGTCTGTCAGTGAGGGAAATCCCAAACAGAGACCGGGCTTGCTCTTCTTCGTTTTTCATCTTCAATATCTCCTGAACTAAAATTTGAACAAGTAAAACAACGGATTCATTCAAAAATGCAAGAAAAATCTCAACTTTCTCATTGATAGTTCTGCAAAATGGTCAAAACAGAACAACTTCTTCGAAAATAGGCTTCGGTTTGGTTACGCTGTCGAGTCTTGGCTCTGTTCTCGTAATTCGTATGAACTTTTTAATGGAGTTAATGGTGTGGATTTTCCATTGCATGTGAGCTATTTACATAGTTTCCTTGTAGCGATTACTGTTTGATCATTTTGGGACCGTTAGATAACTTAATTGATTTAAAATTATATGATAGATTTTCTTGAATTGGTCGGTTATATCTAAATATGGTAGAACTTTGCACACTAGATGATTAACTCTTCTTTATTTGTCTTTCTAATTTAATAGGAATTTATTATAGAGTAGGATTGAACTACAAATTTTTTCCTTTTTAAATTGCTATAAATAATATGAAAATTTGCAATTTTATCAAATATTTACTATTTTTTTATTTAAATATCAATTTATAAATTTAGTGAAATTCTATTAATATAATATAAAATTTCAAAAAGGTGTACTAATTAAAAAATTGAGTTGTTTTAGAAATTTTAAAACGTAATCTTTTTATTTTTTCTAAAATTTTAAAATCTAAATCTCTAAGGTATAATTCTACTGATAGTAAAATTTTTTTTTTCATTACTCTGCTGACTAGACAATTTCTATGTACAACAGTTACATGTATTTTTTTTCAAATATAAAGAGAGAATTAGATTTTAAAATTTTAGAAAAAATAAAAATAATAGTGTTTTAAAATTTTTAAGATAACTCAACTTTCTAGTCAATACAATTTTTTTAATCTCGTCAAAATTTTATATTATGTCAGCAGAGTTTTATCAGAATTCATATTTTGATAAAATTTTAAAACTTTGCATATTTAAATGAAAAAATAAATAGTATAATTTAATTTTGATACAAATATAAAAGTTCAATTTTTTTCGGTATTTTTTTTTTAAATGAACTACAGCTTTTTCAATATTGAAGGAACCTCTCTACTAATTAGTAGGATTATATTAAAACTCAACCAAAAATAATATATCAATAAAATATATTTTTATATCAATTATGAATTTATCGAGAATAAAAGAAATTAAAGATTTTGAAAATTAAAAAAAGGAATAATTGACAAAAATAAATTGAACTTTTAAGTTTGTATTAAAATTAAATTGTATTTTTTATTTTTCATTTAAATAAATACATAACTTTTAAAATTTTATCAATTTGCGAATTCCAGGCAAAACTCTACTAATATGACATAAAATTTCAGTTAGATTAAAATAGCCGTATTGACTAGGAAACTAAATTATCTTAAAAACTTTAAAACGGTATCCTTTTTATATTTTCTAAAATTTTAAAGTCTAAATTTCTCTTTAAATTTGAAAAATAATACATATAATTGTCGTGCTTAAAAGTTGTCTAGTTAGCAGAATAATGAGAAACAAAAATTTTACTATAAATAGAGTTTCGCTATTTAAGTTTTAAAATTTTTTAAAAAATAAAACCGACGGCTTTTTTAAAGTTTATAAAATAGCTAAACTTTAGTGCGTAATAATGAGTTTTGATGCCAAATACTTTTGTTTCCAAATCTCAAAGCCTTTTTTCAGAAAGTTAAAAACTCAATTACTAAGAGAAATTGGGATGGGCTAAGACTTGGGCACTTCCCCAATGAGTTAATTGAAATGAAATCCTACCAATTGTAAGGGTAGAGTATTAGTGGAAGTTAGATATAACATTAAATTAAATTCATAATTTGTGAATTAATTACAAATACAAAAAAATGTAATTTAAAATACAATTGCAAATTAGATTGAATTGGTTTGCAATTTAAATGTCTTACAAATATCTATAATATTCCAAAAAATTTTAGTTTATTACATAAACTATTTAATATTAAGTCATATTATAAAAATTACAATATAAATTTTAACTACTTTTTAAATACTTTAAATTTGATATGAAATTTATCTTTTGAATAATAAAAAAGTACATTACAATACTATATTAGCATAAAAATTATTAATAACTTTAATTATATTAATTAATTAAAATTATTTATATGATTTTTTTTATCAATCATCTAATAATATAGTTCAGAAAAAGAATATATGTGATTACTAAGAAATTAGACTATAAGCCAGTTATAGTTGCAATTTTAGTTGAATTAATTTAATTAACAGAAAAATAATAATTAATGTGATTAAAAATAGGCTTCAATAGTTAATGAGAAATTGAAAAATAAATTATATATAATTGAATTAGATACATACAAATTGTATATAATTCAATATATTACAATTATTTTGATAATAAATAATTAAAATAAATAACTAAATAGATTGATTTAATATAAAACTACGATCCACTTATTATAAATTAGAATAAATTATAAATATTAAAAATATATTTAGTAATTATAAAAAAATTAGATTTCAAAAATAAAACTAGCAACATATATATAGTGTGTGAGAGCACGTGCGTACATGTAGTATAAAATGTAGATTAAAAAAAATACAAATTAACTCAATTCATTATATTTTTAATGTTGCAGTTTAATTATAAATTAGTTCAAATTGATTCGATTTAGATTTTGCACATTCTTCATCTTGAATTGCATAACCATATACATTTATTATTCTTTACTACAAGGATATTTGAGATTGCTTTGGGTGTTTTAAAAGTAAGTTTTGAATTTTTTTGATTTAATTGATTAATTTTTTTAATTTTTTATAAACTACTTTTTCCAAATATACTTTTAGAAAAAATATATATTTACCTGCTTCTACCAAAAATAATTTTTTAAACTAAAAAAATTAAAAATATAAAATTTTTTTTGAAAAATATTTTTCAAAAATTCAATGTCAAACATTGCCTATTAATACTATCCTATTCCATCTACCAATCCCTTTCATTTTTCCGCTCTCTTCCAGCCTCATGATTTTTCTCTGTCGCCAGTCACAAGTGACATGTTGAGATTTAAGCTCTCCTGTATTCCTTTTATTAGGAGTGAAGAAAAAAAAAAGAATAACCTTCAAACATTTTTTTTGTTTTTGAGAAAAGTTGAAAAATACATGAAATACTTAATATATTTTACCTTTAATTTATGGATAATAAGTAAATTCATTTAAAGTACCCGATTGAATATATAGTCACCCATACATTTATGAGAAAATTACCCACATGACATATTTTAGAACAATATTACTTAAGTAATATATACTTTCATTAAACTCAAAAATAACTTTTTTACATATTTGGTTAGTCCGCTCTCTCTCTATTCTTTCCTTATTTTATGGTTCACTCAGCTTCTTTTTAATCTCTCTCATTAATTTTTAGTCTTACTAAATCTAATTTTTTTAGATTTTATTCTTTTAAAATTTCTTCAAATCCACTTCTTCTTATTTTTTTTCTTTTCAAATTTTTTCAATTTCTTACTCCCTATTCGATTTTTGAGATTGAATCCTTTCAAATTCTTCTACCACTCTCTGTGCAATCCGCTAAAATGTTAAATCATATATTTCGATAGTGACCTTATTGATTTTTTAATTTTTGCTCTAATATTTTTTTTGTTTTTCTATTATGCGAATGATATTCAGAAAAAATCATTTTTTCCACTATTAGTGTCATTTCGCTACAGGACATGGGTTTACGAAGTAATAACAACTGAAGAAGATAGTATCGGTATGTTTTTTAGGATTGCAGATGTAGATGCAAGTAGATGAGCAAAAAAGTGTACTTTATATGGTAATAACTTTGAAATTGAATAGTTATGATAGAATTATGAATCATATTTTCATTCATAGTTATATGTTTAAATCTATATTTATTTTGTACTTTGGTATGAATTTTTGTTTGGTTTAAGGTTCTTCAGATTTGATGATTTTTTTATTTATGTGCTTCATTTTAATAATAATAATAATAATAATAATAATAATAATAATAATAATATGTAAAACTTATACAATATATAACTATCATATAGTTCACATATACTTCATAATTGTTTTATTTTTATTTCAAATTTGAGTCCAATTGAAAAAAACAATATTTGTCACATTTTATCATTATTCACATATGCATATAATATACATATATTATTCATATAACCAAGATATGAAATTAAGATTATATGTTTGCTAAAATTTGTTGTTATTTTAAAAATATAATTTGATAATTTTTTAATTCATACACATCACATATACCACATATATAATTTCATACAGCTGCAATTTAATCCCAATGATAAGCTTTATTATTTTTAATCCCATTAGTTTACTATTTTTTAATAATATAACTATTTTTTTTTTACTAATCATATACTATATTATACTGTATATACCTATATATACGATAATATGTAGTTTATATAATATTTAAATAATTTTAAATGTATAATATTTTGTAAAATTAAATATATAATATTTAAATAATAATAAAATGAATAATTATATATATAGAAGGAGATAGACCATGTGGCAAAGGTTATTAATTAGACCATTTATTAATGTAATTTATATATAGTGTATATAAAAAAAACGAAAGGAAACAAAATCATATGAAAACAATGAAATAGCCCCAAATTATTCTCATTAAATATGCATAAAATTAAGCTTGCTAATAGACAACCATTAAAATATGGGTTTTCTTAGTTTTATTAATTTTAGAATTTTGTTTAGCATGGCTTGTTAGTTGTGATAATAAGTTTTATTTTTAATATTTATGGTATTTTACATTTTCATCTTGCCACTTGTATCAATTTCCCTACATTTATTACACCATTATAATTAGGGGAAACCTTATATCATGCACTCCAATCCATTAAGTATTATGGATCAATAGTCCATCATACGTATAAAAAGCCGTGATAATTTTATAAATAAAATAAATTTACACAATTATTAAATACATATGGTGGCAATTTCATAAGTATTCATCATCCGGTTATTAAAAAAAATTCATTACTTTATCGATAAATATTATTAGTTTATTAAGAAATATTCATTATGAATAAAATAAAAATTTATTAATTTATTACTACAAAAAAATCAAGAAAATAATATAATATTTATTAAATTATATACAAAATGCATTTTCATCAAGAGAATTTAATGGATTTATATCTATATATTAAAATAAAAAATTCGTAAATATTTATCATCCGGTTATTGAAAAATACTCATTACTTTATTGAAAATGTTTATTAATTTATTAAAAAAAATTCATTATAAATAAAATAAATGTTCATTAGTTTATTACTGCAAAAATTAAAGAAAATAATATAATATTCATTAAATTATATATACAATGCATTTTCATCAAGAGAATTTAATGAATTTATAGCTATAGATCAAAATAAAAAAATCGTAAATATTTATCATCCGGTTATTGATAAAATATTTAATACTTTATTAAAAAAGATTCACTGCGAATAAAAGTAAAAGTTTATTAATTTATTATTACAAAATTAAAAAAATAATATAATATTTATTGAATTATATATACAATGCATCTTCATCAAGAGAATTTAATAAATTTATAGCTATAGATCAAAATAAAAAAATCGTGAATATTCATCATCCTGTTATTGAAAAAATATTCGTTACTTTATTAAAAAAGGTTCACAGTAAATAAAAGTAAAAGTTTATTAATTTATTATTATAAAAATTAAAGAAAATAATATAATATTCATTAAATTATATACACAATACATTTTGTTTCAAGACTCTAGGTTTATTAGCAATGAAATAAGAGATTCATTAGTTTATTGAGAAATATTTATTACGAATGAAATAAAAATTTATTAATAAAGATTTATTAGTTTATTGGTAAAATGTTTATTAGTTTATTAATAAATGTTCATTTCTTATATTAATACAAGTTCATTTTATTTATTTGTATACTTAATTTAATTTAATGAATATTTTTTGTTTCAATTTGTAAGTATAAATTCATTGAATCATCTTTAAACAAACTTAAAATATAATAAAAAAGAGACAAAATGCACCGAAAAAATAATAAATCGAGACAAATTATATTTGAAAAATACAATAACTACTAATTTTATTTTAAAATAAAATGAATATTTATAAATAAAATAATAAACCTTTTACTAATAAGTTAATAAATATTTTACTAATGAATTAATTAACAAATGAACATATATAAATTTGCTTTATTTACAAAAGTATCACCATATTTTATTACTACTCTCGTATATATGAGGTTTATAATACACTGTGGACTAAAGTACATAGTCAATTTTGGGATCTATAAATTTTTGGATTTACTAAAATGTGTTGGGTGAAGAATTGGCAGATCTGATACATGTGGTTGGAGACAACCATTTCTTTGTTGAAAATAAATCAATAAATTAATATTAATTTTAAAATATGATGTAAACAAAGTAATAGTAATTTCTAAATAAAATTTTTAATTAAATTAATATTTGTTAACCCGATGAAGTAGGAAAGCTACAAAATGGCAAGGAATGAGTTAATTAAATAAAATATGATGTAAACAAGAAAAATTGCTATTGCTCTAAATTATTTATTTTTGTACAGAATTAGAGGATAGGCTAAAAGCTACAAAGGACAATGGGTTAGGAGAAATTGAAATGGCAAGGCATGAGTTATGCCTTCCTCCAAGGATTTATGTTCCCCAAATTTGGCACAAAATTGAAAATTTTCATGTCCCCTATGTCAATGTTTGGTTTTTTGGACTTATAACTAATAAATTTCCTAAGTTTTTACTTGTATGGTTTTTAACTCTTCTAATAAATAATGAATTCAAATTCAATATTTCTAATTAAATTGGAAAAGTTTTGTAGAGAAATTTTTAGATATAATGGGTCTATTAGACCAAGTCAATTATACAATAACATATATATTTTTACATCAAAATAAAACAATTAAATGTATATTATTCTGTAATTGATTTAGTTTATATATAATGTAGTAAATCTAATTTACTTGAGAATTTCTAGAGTTTTATATCACTCATTCGTACCCTTTTGAGTTCAGAGATTGCAGATTAGACCAATTGATGTTGATTAATAGATGAGATCAAATACGAGCTCATCAACCGCAACATCCACTAACCCATCCTCAATTTCCATAGCCAATTGGTGTTGCTCCTCTCAAAGTTGCTCCACTTGCCATCTTTGTCCATCTCTCTAACATAAGCTTCTCTTTTATCCCATCCAATCCATTGTCTATTTTCGCTCTCTATCCATGCTTTTCATCTCATTTTCAAACTCTTCATTCCTAATTGTATACCCACTTTTACTAATAATTTCATCTCTAAAGAAATCCAACACCATTTTGCAATCAAAAACTCTACTTGTCTCTTTAACATGATTCCACAGTTGCCACGCTTTCTCTTCCACTTCATCCACAATTTCTTCTTCTTCCTCGTAGTTGGTGTTTTTTTTTTCTGTTCCTTCTTCTTCCTGGTCATCACCATTATCTTCCATTGACATGCGATTTTCTAGGTCGATGGGGTCAAATGTTGCAAGATTCTCCAGCCGCTCTATTGATTATGAAAAGTTCAAGAAACGGCCGTTAGTATATTTCTAGTCATTCTCTCCACCAGAAAGCACAATGATTAACTAAGAATCATACTTACTTTCCACATTAAAAATGCTTTCATCAAAATACAAGCTCATTCTTCATCCTCTTCATATTTAATGTCAATTACTGAAATTGGGCTGTGTTGCTGCTTCTGCTCCTCCTGTTCATTTCCATTCCATCAAATCCAAAATTCCTAGGAATTTAATTATACCGTTTAACTCACATACTATATATTTTTTTTAATACAAGAAGTTGGATCTAAAATTTAAATTCGGGAGCTTATAAACTTAATCGCTAGACTGGAACCTCACAATCTTGGTTGTATGCAACTTCCATTTTTTTTTTTTTTTTGTCAAATGTACAAATTAGTCAATGAACTACATTGTATTACATAAACTCTTAAATTTTAAATTCAATGCAAGTTAGATCTTAAACTATACTCTATAAAATGAGTCGTTCCTCACCAGACCGAATTAATTCACAGTTCTAATTTAAAGAGCCTAATATATAAGAGCTCTAATTACATTAAATTTAAAATTGGAAAGCTTATTTACACTATATCAAAATTAAAGGAATAACTAATTGTATAAAATATAGTTTGGAAGACTAATTTGTACTCAAGTCTTTTTTTCTTCATATATTTCAAATGTTCAAATTAATCTCCTAAATTATACCCTATGCAGAGAGTTATCCCTTTAACTTTGATTCAATGCAAATTAGCCAATGAACTATATGATATAGAGCAAGTCACCTCTCATTAAATCGATTTGACTCACTGTTATATTTTAAGAGGTCTAACATATAAAAAATCTAATTGCACTTAATTTAAAATTCAAAAGTTTATTTATACCAAATTAAAATTGAGGACACGACTCGTTAGATAGAATATAGTTTAACACTTTTAACCTTAAATACATGAAAACCAAGCGGACAGAAAAGACAAAAAAAAATGCAAAATTAAATGAAGTGTAAAGTACAACGCAGTCAAGGTCAATCACATGGGTCACATCTACTGACTCTTATCAGCGGACACAAAATATTTTAGTAAGATGCCATGCACTAAATAATGGTTTTTTTTTATAGGATCAAAAAAAGAAAAAAAAAAAAAGGTTTTTTACCTTGGGTCCTACTGCTGAATAGGTTGTTGTCGCCGCCTCCTCGCCGACATGTGGTAAATATTTCTTACCTTCTTCATTCTCCTCTGAATTACCGTTCCAGCTCGGTAAATACTCTGCAGTAAAATCGCTTCCCACCAGCTTGACCCATTACTGCTGCATGGAGTAGTGTGGGTGGAACCGCTGGAGGTGGTGGTGCAGTGGTGTGGCGAGCATACCGAATCCAACGGTAGAGATTTATCTTCGGCTAAATCTCGAAATGAGTTCCACCTTATGATGTCTTTAATGATGACAGTAAGTTTGGTTTGGGTTACTCTGTTTTCACTGTCGGTGCATGTGCCGCTGTTTTTAGAGAGCCTTCGAGAAATGATTCTGGGTAAAATCGAAGGAGATTTAACAGTGGTGAAATGGATGTTCTTGAGGGCCTTAATCATAGCGTAAAATGCAGAGACTGTTGTCGAAGCTGCTCTTGATCTACTTCTTATAACAAGATCATTTTGGATGGTGGGATGGCATGGTTTTCTTGGAAAGGATTTGAATCCATTAGTGGAGAAAGAATTTGAATCATGGGTGAGGAAATCTTTGAGCATTCGAGGTCTGTGATCTGATGGAAACAGCTTCCTCTGTTTGAAGTTTGAATTTGATGAAAACGAGGAATAATTTGAGCAGCTAATTGGCCTAGTAAGTAGAAGTGTTATAATGAAGGGAGAGTAATGAGAGAGTGAGAGGAGATTGAAGGAGAATTTATACATTATATTTCTTAAATTGGGTAATTATAAATTTTATTTACAAATTTATAATAATTTTAAAAATATTCATAAATTTATAGTAATTTTAGGAGAAAGAATGATATGTGCGTTAGTTCAATTTATGCACATCAGCCATGCGCTAGCCACTTGGTATTCAAGTGGTGCACCTCTCATAGTGGACTAAAAAATTTTATAAATTTTTATTTTCTAGATTTTACTTAATATATAATTAAATTTTACATGCTTTTATGTAAAATTTAATCGATTTATTAAATATCAAATTTAATTTATCAACCTCTAATTTATAATTTTTTTTTTAAATAATTAACCATTTAATTAACAAATTTAATTAACAATTAACAGCGAACATCCATACATGTAAAAAAATAATAATAATAATAATGTAGGTTAACTTTTACAATAAAAAGATGTGTGAGACAAATAATAATAATAATAATATGGGTAAATTTTTACAACAAATAATGTATAAAAAAAATTTGCTATAATTACTTACGACAACTTTTATAAATTTTCTTTATATTTTTTATTCCTAAAAGTTTTTATAAATTATTATTTTCTAAATTTTGCTTAATGTATGATTAAATTCTAAATACTTTAATTTATAATTTATTAATTTAATTTATTTACTTAATTTTCATTAACTATTAGTAAATGTAATTTATCAAACTCTAATTCATAAATTGTATCATAATTTTTTTTAAATAATTAAGTAAATTTAATAAATAAATTAACAAAAATAATTTATACCATGCATGCATGCAACATGACACCTGATGTACTGTACTATTTGCCACTTCAGCGGGTACGCACTAGGTCAAAGTACCAATCACTGTTAAAATAATTATAAATTCGAAAGTGTCTGAAAAAAATATCTTAAAATAGTAAATATGTTTATGAAATGATTTTTGACTAACGAGTCAAATCGTTTTTCATCATTTTGTTTCTTTTATTCTATAGAAATCAGAACTTTTGTTTTTTTTTTTTCCCAATAAATCTAATATTAAAATTTGTTTGGTTAATTAAGAATATAAAAGATAAATTTTTTGTTGATTCATTCATATTTTTTAAAATATTTTTAATTGTGCACCAATTTATTCATATTTTTTAGATGTTTTTTTATTTTTGAACCCGTACTCAAAAATTCCATATCCATTTATAAAAAAAAAAATGCCATATACATGGATAAAATATCAACAACACTAAAATATATCTACATAAAATATTAATTCATAAAAAATTCAAATATTTGGCAAAAATCAATTCCAGTGATACTATATTCTGAAGCACATGGCCACTTGAAACATAATTAAAACAACAGCTAGCTCTTGCCTTACACCTGAAAAAGCTACAGTAACATTATTAAAACGTGTTCAAGATATTAGTGAGTTGAGTTGAGGGACCATGGTGTGGGCATGGCTTCGTGGGCAACTTGTTATTAGGAAGCCATTACTTAATTACACGTGCGAGGATCCGTACACCGGTCAGAGAGTAATCTCATAATTTTTTTTATAACAAATCCAAGTGAATATTCAAACTCCGAAATCTTACAGTCTTTTCCTTTTTTTTTTTTTGTTATGTATGAAAAAGGTAGAAATAAAATGACAATAATTTTAGGTATTTGCTTAATCTTGCTAGATAAATGTGTTTTTCTTGTAGTATTCAATGCTCTTTATTTTGAAGGTATATACCATATCTGGGCTGAGGAGGAGATGTAAGAAAAATTATCAACTTAATTCTTAGGCTAAGTGTTATTTTTTAAAAGTAAGTTTATAAAAATTTAAAAAAATTAATTAATTAAATCAAAAAAATTCAAAATATACTTTTAAAATACTCTATAGCAATTCCGAACACCTCATAATACTACTATCCTAAAACTTATTTGATCTCAACTATAAAGGTAAATTTCACAAATTGTACTTCAACTATTCAAATTGTTAAAATACAGTTTTTTAAATATTATTTTAGTTTAAAATAAAAGTTGAAATAATTTTATATTACAAATAATATTTTGAAGTATTGAATTATAGTTTATATAATTAAAATACCGTTGATAAAATTCACGTCAACTACTCTCTTATTGTATCGATGTTTTTTTTTTCGTTTTTAATCAGTAAAAAATGGCAAGCTTAATGTGGCATTTTAAGAGGGGCCAGAAACTCTACAAGTCCACAGCAGGGTTCGAACCTGAGCGGGCGAAGCCCAACCGACATAAAGCCTGTCTACTTAACCAGTCGGACTTGTATTGAAGCACTCGTTATTCGAGTAGCGGGTGCGGACTGTTATTGTCATCTGACACATAACGGCACAAACTTCACAATTTCTCAGCTGCTTTATCTTCGTCGACTTCGACTTCTTTCCTTCTTCAAAACATATGAAGCATAGCGAATTCACTATCATGTCATACATTGACGTATAGGCGTGTTTGAACAAGTCTCTACTTGTCAAGAATCAAAGAACATGGGGGTGGGAGGCAAATTCTGGGATTTACTAAAACCCTATGCCCGACACGAGGGACGCGATTTCTTGAGGAATAAACGGGTCGCCGTCGATCTTTCCTATTGGATTGTCCAACACGAGACTGCAATTAAGTCATACGTTCGCAAACCTCATCTCCGCCTTACTTTCTTCCGTACCATCAACCTTTTTTCTAAGGTCTGTTCTGCATTTTGTTCCCCTTTATTATCGACAGTTTTGGGAATTGAATTGTGAGAATTACTTGTTGCAGTTTGGTGCATTTCCGGTTTTTGTTGTTGATGGGACTCCGTCGCCTTTAAAGTCTCGGGCGAGGATTGCGCGGTTTTATCGTTCTTCCGGCGTTGACGTTTCCGATTTGCCGGTTTCTGAAGAGGGTGTCTCTGTTGAGAGGAATGGAGCGTTTATGAGATGTGTTCAAGAGTGTGTGGTTAGTTGCTTCTTCTTATCCTGCCTTTGGTGGTTGGTCTGTTACTTACGGTTGCTTTTCTTTTTATTCGTTGCTTTTATGGAATGCAGAGCTTATTCAGTTATTAGCTAAATTGGTTTCGTAGGAATTGCTTGAACTATTTGGGATGCCTGTGTTAAAAGCAAGTGGTGAAGCTGAAGCGTTGTGTGCCCAGCTAAATTTTGAAGGTCATGTAGATGCTTGTATCACAGCTGATAGTGATGCTTTCCTTTATGGGGCGAAATGTGTTATTAAGTCCCTCAAGCCAAACTCAAAAGTAAGTTTTGCTGTCTATTATTGTTTTCTTTTTTAAATTCATCATGCTATTAATTTAATTCACTTGCTCATTAATCTTGTTGTATCTCTTGCATTTCATTGCAGTTTGTGCACTATTTTTCCATTCAAATACACTTAGAAGGATAATGCAAATTCATCATACAAATCAAAATAATTGGCTTTCATGTGTTTGAAGGATGGGTTTTTGATATAAAATGAAAGATGTTGTGATTGCTACTAGTCGGTCAACTTTATATTGGTTGTATGATTTTTTTTTTTTGGATGATGATTAGATGCTTTTCTTTGTTGATTCCTTTACACTTTTGGAAGCATGAAAATTCACCCTGGGCAGGAACCATTTGAATGCTACCAAATTTTAGATATCGAAGGTGGTCTTGGGTTGAAGAGGAAACATTTAATAGCCATTTCTCTGTTGGCTGGAAATGACCATGATCTAAATGGAGTGCAAGGGATTGGGGTTGATTCAGCTCTTCGTTTTGTTCAAAATTTCAGTGAGGATGATATATTAAATAGGTTTGATTATAGATCAGTTATATATTTTCATTTTTTGTATGTTCAGTCAAAAGAATTCAGCTAAGACCATTTCCTTATAAATTCAAGCAATGTTTCTTTGCAGCTTACATGAAATTGGCAAAGGAAATATTCCCATATTCTGGAATGTTTCAAAGATCCCGGAAAACTTTGTGACTGATCCAGATGAGAACTCACCAAAGTCAAAAACCTCTCATTGTTCCTTTTGTGGGCATCCAGGAAGCAAAAGAGCACATTTTAAGTCTTCCTGTGAGTATTGTAGCAGCAGAGTTGGTGAGGGTTGTACGAAAAAGCCAGAGGGGTTTAAGTGCAATTGCCTATGCTGTAATAAGGTGTATATTTGTGTTTCCCTTTTTATTACAGCTGTTATTGAACCTTTGGTTTTTTAGATACATTATGGACAGCAACATTTTAGCATGTATAATCCTACCGTTATAAAAAGAAAAATATAAGGGGTTTTTTTTTTTCTCTTGCAGGCCTGCAAGGAAAAGGAGCAGCAAAAGCATGAAAATTGGCAGATAAAAGTTTGTAACAAGATTTCCATGGAGCCAAATTTTCCAAATGGTAGTATTATTGAAATGTATTTATACAACAGCCACAAAAAGTTAGCTGGTATGTGTACTTCACTAGGTTTTCATTTTTAAATGCTTCTTGTTAAGCCATTAACTGTAGACTGTATAACATAGCTTTGAAATTTTTCCAACAGTGTGTTGGACACGAATAGGATCCTCATGAGAGTTATCTGACTTTTATTCTGTAATATGTCATATATAGTTCTGTACCTTACTCTGTTGACTTACTTTAATTCAACCTCTGGAGCAGAACAGAAACTGTATCCTTTCCTTTTGTTTTCAAGCTTTATCTTTTTGGGGCTTTTGGCTGGGGGCTAGTGTTGGTCTTTTGGTTTGAATGGCATTAGATGTAGGAGTCATATGTGGATAAATTTGAATTGGTTTCCCTAAGGCCATAATTGACTTGCTTGTCTTACCGTGTCTTGCTGTTGCATGATCCCATTTTCTAAAATTATTCCCTGGTCCTATACTGAGTATTGAGTTATTTCCTTGCACAGAAAGTGATGATTCATGTTTATCATGGGGAAGCCCAAATACAGATATGCTGGTTGATTTCTTGGTTTATCATCGGCTCTGGGAGCCATCTTACATTCGGCAGAGGATGCTTCCAATGCTATCCACCATATATTTAAGAGAAATGGCTGCAAAACCAGAGAAAGGATTGTTGTATGGACAATATGAGTTTCATTCTATTCATCGTGTCAAAAGGAGATATGATCACCAATCTTATGTGGTCAAGTGGAAGAAAGCTGCTCATACTGTTAGCTGCGATAATAATTCAAGGACCATGGAAGAATCAGATGACCAAAGAGAAGGGATTGCGGAAGTTGATGAATCCATTGATCAATTGGACGAAAATAACGTTCTAGAGAGTTATATTGATGATGGGTGTTGGTTTTTGTTGACAGATGAAAGTATAGATCTTGTATGTGGTGCTTTTCCAGATGCTGTTGACGGATTTTTACAGGAGAAGGTATTACTTCTTTTCATGTGTCTGTCTTATCTGTCTGTTAAAGTTTCTTCTTTTTTGGTGATATTTTCTCTAATCAGGTGTTGCCGTAGGCATTAGCTGAACTAGTCCATGACAATGTCAGAATGTACTGAAACAACACGTGTCAGAATGTAGAATATTCTGTTTATAGTTCTGTTGGTTGCATATGAACTGATAGTTCTAGACTTCCTGTGCATTGTAATTAGATATGATGAATATTTGTGGCTAGTTGAAAGGAAGTATGATTGGTAGCAGAGAAGTCGTATTCTGTGATCAAACAATTCCTGTTGAACTTCATAGTAGCTTTAAGTTATTGATATCACATTCCCACTTCTATTTGTGCAGTAATGCCCAAAAGAATGTAATTGCCGTGTGAAATGAACAAGAAGTGGAAGAGAAATAGAACAAATAGAGGTGGATGCATTTTACAATAGTTAGTTATAGTACACCATCATGGTGTTCTCAATAGGCTAAGGCAATGTCAGAACAATAGTAGTTTCAGTTGTAAAATCTACTAAGAGAGGTGAGACCAGTGTTTTTAGTGGGATAAGGCAATGCCAAAACAAGAATAGTAGTTTTAGTTGGAAAATGTAATAAGAGAGGTGAGGCCATATGGTTGCCTGACTAAATAAAGTGTGTTCTTTAATTATTGCTGTGTTCCTTTCGTGCTTTGGTAAAATTGGATTATTGATCACTAAATATCAATTACGTTTTAGACTTAGATCATCATTATGTTATGTATTGTGTATGAGGATCTTGAAAGCGAGATTGCCTCAATATATGTTATGAAATTATTGCCTGTGTTTGGTGCTGACAGGAACTGAAAGACTCGAAAAGAAGAAAGTGTTCAAGCTTCAATGGAATATCAGAATCAGTGAAGTCAAAAGGTGTCCAACTGAATATAACTGAATTTTACCGCTCCACCAAAGTACAGTTTCAAGCGGCTGAAGGAGAAGAATTAGCCAAGAAAATTGATAATCTAGATGATTTGAGATTAAAACAAAAGAGGAAAGTCTCAAGTTCAAACATTCCAAGGTCTGTTAGACGCCGGCTTTTGTTCAAGTAGGACATGGGTATATATTAGTTGTTACCATGCCATAGATACTTTTTGAGGATAAGCTGACGAGTAATATTGTAAATAACTGTTACTGAATTTAAGAGACTTGGTGATCAGCAGAGGCTTTTTGTATAAAATATGGACATTTGTTTTGTAATTTATGTTCTTGCTGTTTACAAGCTGGGTGAATATCTGAACTATCATGTTAAATATTCGTTGTTTTAAATACTTAGTGGGAATTTAGGATTGATATTGAGTGTTTTAAAAATAAATTTTAAATTTTTTTTATTTAATTGTCTGAATTTTTTTAATCTTTTATAAACTGTTTTTGGAAAAAATATCTCTTTATCTTCTTCTACCAAAAAGAGTTTTGAAAATTCAAAAAAAAAATTAGAAATATAGAATTATTTTCGCAAAAACGCATTTCTCTAATACAATTTCAAACGGATCCTTAGTGTTTGGAAGTTCATTTCCTCCTAAAAATCTTGGCTGTTTCTTTGAATATTAAAGTAAACCTGAATGTAAAATCAAGTTACATATTTTCTATGACGTGAGTGATTGCGGAGTTGGAAATTAGTGATGCTTCAGCTCCTAAAAAGATGTGATTTTTTGAGATAGCATTTGAAGATTGAAAGCATTGAAGGACAAATTATGTCTTTGTTATGATAATTTTATGAGAAAAAAATTGATTGTATGCAGGGACTGGGAACAGAGAACAAATTCATGATCTTGGGTTTGATTGCTCCGATGGGTTTCACGAGTATGGAATCAAGTGGAGTCCAAATTCGATAGAGTGACTGATCGATGGGAAGATGGTGAGGAAACAGGAGAGAGAGGATGGCGAGGCTTTCCGTGAGAAACCCATATTTTTGTATGCTTCAGTTTGGAATGCAAGCTACACTGATGAAGGCAGGTGGACTGGGCCTAATGTGAGATGCGATGCTCCCTATGTTTGCCTGTACGAAGACATTCGAGTGCCTGCTGGGACTGCTGTTGATTGCTCCTCTGATTCTTGATCTTGGGAATCTGCTACTTTTCTTGAGGAGTGTTTTGGGCCTTTTTTCTGTATGTTTGGCCTTTTGTTTCTATGAGAATCTAGAAAGCCTAGAATGCAACAAAAAGAAGTGAAGGTGTGAAGATTTGTGTGTCATATATGTTGATGTGTTCCTAATCAGGGTGAAGATCTTAAGGTGCCAATGATTCAATTTCTTGGTTAGGTGAGTAAAATCTCCAAACTCTTCTCTCAACAAGTTTTCTGTTGCTTGTGAATGTAATTGTTCATCCTTGTTCTAAGGATGGATTACTCAATTTCTGACTTCTTTATATAACTGTGTGATTAGTGTACTGCTTAGGGGAGGTGAATCAAGTTACTTTTTCAGCTCCGAAGATGATGCCAAGGGATGTATGTAAGATTGTTTTGTTGGCGAATCGTAAAAGTATATTTTGAATTTTTTTATTTAATTGATTAATTTTTTATAAATTGTTTTTTTTAATTTATTTCTAAAAAAAATATTTATTTATTTGTTTCTGTTTGAAAAATAATTTTTAAAATTTTAAAAAATAAGCAAAAATCTATTTTCAAATGTAATACTAAACGGACTTAATTTGCCAGAGATTAACGGATCTTTGTTAGATTTCGTTGCCATCCTAAATACCCAGCACTCTTTTTATTCCTCTCCGAACTTTTTGGCCCCCGTCAGAAACAAATAATCAAAGGCATGACATTTGTGGAAAGGTACCATTCTGACAGTACATGATAATGGTGAAATTAGCTAATGATTCTGCCACCGTGCCAATAAAAAGGATAAAAGCTTGTACGAAAGAATTAGCTTTCTGTCTGTGGACAACCAAGATGTGAAAGATTGTGGTTTGTTAGTAGCTCACAAATTTGCCACAGTATGCAATTTTTGGGTAGCAAGTGAAGCAATTGCTGCAGGAGATGTTGGTAATATGTCAACATCTGCTACAGAAGTTCAATGACCTTACCAAAACCCCAAAGAAAGTTTTAATTTCTTGTTGTAAGCATTAAATACAGCTAATTCCACTCTCACCCATGCATTCTTCTGCTCTAATTTGTATTTCCTCTTAAATATAAAGCTAAAAAAATAAAAAAGAGAAGAAGAAATTGTGGATAATTAAATAAAAAATGCACTCTTTATTTAAATTATATTTTTTTATTTTAAAAGTTATTATGTAAAAATATATTTAATGGACTATTTATTTTTAAAATTTAAAGATAAAAGTAAGTTTAACTCTCTATATTTATATTTTAAGAGCTAAATTTCACTCTCTATTTTAATTGTAATTAATGCATTTCAAATTTTTATACATATTCTTTTTTTTATTGGTATATTTCATTAAAATATTTTTTTATTTTCTCATAATAAAAATTATAATATTGATTTATATAATTTATTGAATTTGTAAAAAAATTTCACTCTCTATATTTATAAATATTTAAAAATATTATTTATTTTATTAAAGATATTTTATGTGTCTTGTCTCATAGAAGAATAGGTGTCTTGTCTATGTTTCAAACATTATTCTTCTTCTAAATTGTTCTAGGAATTAGTAAAACTAAGTAGGAGCAACCGTGTGCCGAGCTATCGGGTGTAAGTCTTAATTAAACAACATTATTTCCCATATGAAAGAATAGTTAAAAACAGAAAAGCAATGGAACCAATCGCAATCAATGTCAGCAGTAAGAAAAAGATCAACTTTTTACCAAAATAACTATGCGAAGCAGGAGTACTCGTAGTAGAGATTCTCTGTACTGGACACGAATCACGCAACAATTTTAGGCTCATCTAATCTACTACTAGCAGAGCAACGGAAAGAGTATCTGTGAAAATTGTTTTATCTAAATCCAAATATATAATCCATTACCTAAATTCATCTCAAACTCGTTTAAAAATTTAATATTAATTCGTCTCAAATTTGTTTACAGTCTCTTTAGTAGCCCATTTTGATGATCTCAAAACCTAACTCATTCAAAACAGTTGTGCTGAAAGTCATACAGATTTTATTATCAAATGTTTCGGTCCACTATGGACTCGTCTTGAATTCTTCATTTCCTTACCTTTCAAACAGAATGAAGAT
The DNA here is from genome assembly GCA_949630135.1 of Balakata baccata. Lineage (NCBI taxonomy): Eukaryota > Viridiplantae > Streptophyta > Magnoliopsida > Malpighiales > Euphorbiaceae > Balakata > Balakata baccata. Next base: position 5,618 of record CATIWF010016710.1, on the reverse strand, counting down.
ATCAATCAAACCAAGGCAACACATTCTAGTATGAATCTAGAAGATCAAACCTTAGCGGTCCAAGAATGCTCTCAATTGTTGCAATAAGGATTGATTGAATCAACTAAGTTAGACTGGACATGTCAAACTTTTTATGTTAATAAACGGTCTGAATAAGTTCAAGGAAAGAAACGGCTTGTCATTTATTATAAGCTATTAAATTATTTTCTCAAAGATGATAAGCTTCCTTTGTTCAAGATATCGTTTTTTATGACATTCCTCAAAGATGCTAGGATATTTTTTAAATTTGATCTCAAGTCTAGCTTTTAGCAACTTGGCATTCATCCTGAGAAAAGATACAAACCAACTTTCTGCATTCCTAATCATCATTACCAGTGGACAATAATGTCTTTTGGATTGAAAGTGGCCCATTCACTATTTTAGAAGGCAATGACACGTATTTATAAGTCTATATTATCTTCTGCATTGATTTATATTGATGACATCATTCTCTTTTCTAAGGATGAGACAACACATTATCAATTATTTCATAAATTTATGGATATCACTGCTCAGTATGAGATTATGTTGTCCGAAAAAAAGATACATATTGATAGACAAGAAATAGATTTTATTGGCATGACCTTTAAAGATGACACTTATCAGCCATGTCCTCATATAGGCCAAGAATATGCTGCACTTTCCTGACACCGACTTTTCAATAAAGTAGATTCACTAATTTCTTGGTGTGGCCAGTTATACCAGAAATTTTATTCATTAGTTCACTCAGCATGCTTATCCTTTACAACAATTATTGAAAAAGAACCACTACCTTGGACAGATGTGCAAATCCACGTTGTCTAAAAGCTAAATGAGATCTAATCAAATCTCTCACATTTACACATACCAACAAGTGGACAAATGATCATTCAAACTGATGCGACTGATGAATATTGGGAGACCATCCTTTTGGAAGAAAAAGCAGGAATCAGATAAATTTGTGCTTATGTCAGTGGGAGGTTCAAAGACTTTGAGTGCTATTATCACTCAACTTTTAAGGAAATCTTAACAGTGAAAAATAAAATCAAGAAATTTAAATTTCACCTCATTGGACATGACTTTCTTGTCCTTATAGAATGTTCTTCATTCCCGAAAATTCTTGAGTTCAAAGGAAAGCAGGTCCTACATTCTTAGCTGCTAAGGTGAAGTGAATGATTTTCAAAGTTCTCCTTCTCTGTATAAAAGGAGACTAGAACCTAATTCCAGATTTATTATCAAGACCATTCCAAAAACATAAGTCTCTTCACTTGATATCATATGTTCAAACTGTCCTATTAATCTACATGGCAGACAATCCCAATACCATGGTTGACCAGAAATACCCACCAGGTTGGTTTTTTACAAAGGCTATGACTAAAAAGCAGTAAACAGAAAAAATGTTGATGGCCTAGTACTCAGCTATTCGACAGCATGGAAGAACTTGCATCCTCCCTGAGATATTCAATCCTCAATATCCATTTATAGAAGTGTTCAAAATTCCTATTGAAGGTCTATTCCCCGAGCATAGTCTCCATATTTTATGGTACCTATGTTATATACATTTTATGGCTTTTGAATTTTATCCTCTAATATGATATAATCTTTTGGCTGCCTAAGCATTACCCAAAAACTCTCGCAAGTTCTTAAGCTGGTTCGCCCCTTGGATATTTGGAAACAATTCTTTTTCAAAGCTCTTCATGATAATTGGAATGTAGACATCCAAGCTAAGGAAGTTCATACTATTGTTTTCCTCAAGTGGTATGAACACTATGCTATATTTGAGGTTTACCAAACTTTTCCTTATTTTTATGGGGAAATTATGACAGTCATCCTTTGGAAGTAAGGGAATTGCAAAGATAGATTGCTGCTAAGAACCATTACATTCCCAAGTCCTTTTGGCCATTGTACCATAAAGAAGCCCCTTAAGAAGAAATCCCACATAAACACAAAGTCCAATTAGAAAATGCCAAGCAAGCTAATATGTTGATAAAGTCTTCTCATATTTTGGTAGGGTCTTTTGTTGCAAGACCCTCTAGGATAAAAGAGTTAAGTCCATCCTCATCTGATTCTGATAATAGCAATGCTTACATGAATCTCTCTCCTAGTCATGAGCCAATTAGAGGAAAAGATTGAAAAGACTGCAGGAGACAATAATATTTTACTTTATTAAAATAAGTAAAATGTGTTTTCTTTTGTGTTTGTCGGTTTCCTCTTTCTGAGCTGGAAATCTTATCTTCATTTTCAGTTTGTAATAATTCTATTAAGTGTGTGTATGAAATATCTTAACAGCATAATTTGTAGTTTCTCCTATATAAGGAAAACTTGTTTCAGTTTGTAATCAAGTTGGAGTAAGTAAAATAAAATTCTTTCTGAGTTTTCTCTTCATCAGGAGTTCCTAAACTTCTCTTCCTTCTCCGGTCTAGATCTAAAACCTCCATATCATTTATGTCTTTACATAATCATTTGTCATGGTTTTAATATGATTTTGAAACTCTCATCAATACAAATGAACGAAAATATGCAAAGAGGTTGCGAAAAGTAATTCAAGTTATTGAGAGAGGGTCTTTATGGTATCAGAGCCAGGTTTTGTTTATGATGAGAACTTCTGTATATTGTTATGTTTAGATTAATGACCAGAGAAGTACCCAAACATATTTAATTACTTGTTTACTATTAAAAATTTTAAACTAAAATAAAATTCAATCTAATTAAATAATTAAAAATTTTAAAATATAAAAAAAAAATCTATTATAAATTACTCCAAAATCAAATAAAATAGATAAAATAAAATATAAAATTTAATTCAACACATTTAAATTAAAATAATTTATCAAATTGTACAAAAATAATATTAAAACAATAAAATTATATATTATTCATTACTATAAAAAATTATATTTCAATCTTAAAATTTTATTACATTTATAATTCATCAATTTTTATAAATATCTAAAAAATAATTAATTATATTATTATATTTATTAAATTTCAATATAATAAATTATATATATATAATCGTATAGCGGTTACTAGAAAATATCTATCTATATCTTACCAAATCTGTAACAAATTTACATATTACTATTTAAATTTATTCCAAATTTCTAATAAAATTACACATTAAGATTTAAAAATATACAGATAGTCACATAAATCGTTACCGATGCCACCCATATCAACTACTTCTTACCGTTAAGCCTTTTTGCGCACCAAAACTGACTAGTGATTAACTGCCTCTATTGCATCTGTCCGATATAGAGATAAAGTTTTTTCTTTAATTTCATGGGGGTCCCGCAAGCTGTGGCCCCATACCCCCAGTGAAGTTCCAAAGAGCAAGAAACCGAACTGTCTTCTTCTCTCATCCCTACCGTTCAATGGCCGCCCCTTGATTTAACCTTGAGTCCACCCAAAGCGATTAGGATTCCGTATGGTTCTTATTCTGTGATTCCGTTTTTTTCCATCTCGGCATTCAACTATTGCACGATGGCAATTTCTTCAATCATCCCTGATTTTTTTTTCTTTTTTTTTTTTAAATTATTCTCCAAGTTTATATCTTTTTTGTTTCTGAGCTTGTGGGTATGTTAAATTTTTCCTTTTTTAATCTTCTTTTTCTTGAAGAACTTGGAGGGTATTTTCCTTCTATTCGATTTGCAACTTGTATTTGGGAATTTGTTGTTTTTTGATAGTTAGCAGATGTTAAGTTCAAGCATGAATTTGATAACTACAGTTATTGGATTTGGGATGAGTGCCACTTTCATAGTGTTTGTTTGCACAAGAATAATTTGTAGCAGGATTCGAGCATCTCAATCCAGACAAATGTTTGAGATTGAATCCGGGGTTGACCTTGAACAGGTATATTATATCCGATACTCTGCTTATCTGGATTACTCTATTAGCTATTTGTGCATCAAAGGGATGCAAATATAGATTATTATTGTCTTTGACATGTTTATGCTTGCTGATTTTACTGAATGAATCCTGTGATTTTAGAAGACTAACTTTCCTTTGTATAGTCTGAAATTGCACTTTGTCTTGTTCACATGGGAAATGGGGTTGGCCTACAGGATACTTATAATTACAGCTTATAAGAGGCTTGGTTAATTAATTCTTAAGCTTTGATACGCAGCTGCTGTCATTTGTTCGCTCAATTTTGGCTTCGAATTGATAGCTTGGATGGGTAGGGGAGAAATTTGAAAGAATTGATGCCAAGATGAGGAATATTCTCATTTCATTTTGATTTGTGGTGGCTCCACACATTGATATGATGCTAAGAAAACCAACTTTTAGATGGGTATTGCATTAGGAAATCCCATATATGCTGCCACTCTGCTAGCATGCTATTGTAACTAGGAATGCTAACCAACCCCTTGTGAAATAGGCTATTAACATTCTGCTTCATTACTTATTATGTCGTGTTCATGAGAATATTTGATTTCTCTCTTCTGGGATTTTTCTTAACTTTTATTCTTATCTGGCAGCCAGCACATCGGATTAATGGTCTTGAACCAGTGTTGGTTGCTGCTATTCCCACTATGAAGTTCAGCAGGGCGGCATTTAGTTCTGTGGAAGATGCACAGTATGTTTGGTCCCCTATATATAATGATGGTCATATTTGAGGAACTACATTTGTATTTGCTTGAACATGCACTTAGTTTTCTCTGTGTTTCCTGTTATAACAATGGTCCTTAAATAGGCATGCAACTAGTTCCTTACCCAAGGATTTCCACATTGTTCTTGTAAAATGATAGATTTGAACCATCAGTTGCTGCTTCAAGATTGTGTCCATTAACCTGCATTCCTCTTTCTTCCCTGTTGGAGCGAAGTCAATAGTAGTTTTTGTCTTAATTTCTTTGACTTTATTCTTACATATGAAGAGAGCAAGAAATCTGCAAACTGCGACTTTAAAATACTGACTGGTACTTTATGTATTGAACATGGGTGAGTCTGAGAATTTTCGTTGTCAACAGGTGCTCCATATGTTTAGGAGACTACCAAGAAAAAGAAGTATTGCGAATCATGCCCAAATGCGGTCACAACTTTCATCTGTCATGCATCGACGTATGGCTAAGAAAACAATCAACATGTCCAGTTTGTCGACTCCCAGTACAAGACTCTTTGGAAACAAAACACATAAGACAAGCAACAGTGAGTGCCGCCCAGTCTAATGATAATCCTGAGACCTCAACAGAACATTCTCAGCAGTTGCTACTACTCGGTTCGCAGCTTTCAGTGGGGAACGCTAGCAACCAAGGACATCTCAACACTGTTTCCGGAAACCTAGAACTTGCTCTAGAAGAACCTGAAACGAGGCCTTCCTAAAGAAACTGATATATCAATTTTGATTCTTGTGGGCAGCCAGTCTTGGTTATCCTTTAAGCCAGCTCTTACATTTGTAAGAGGCATTCAATTTCTCTGTTGGGGTAAGCGCGTACAACTAGAGATTTTGCATAGACTTGTACATAAAATTCCTTCAATCCCTTGTAGCAAGGTATTTAGAGTCAATCTTAATTTGTTGTAGTGGAACTGTAACAATCCTGAAATGTTCTTTGAAAAGCATGAACCACCTTTGGCAATTGGCATTTTCATCTATATACTTGACT
>CATIWF010016694.1:0-21498 GCA_949630135.1 Balakata baccata | reverse complement strand
GCCGGTTATCCTAAACACCCGTGTAGGAGGCGAATTTGTCTTAAGGAAACTGTGTGCTACACAGGCCTCAGATTGGTTTTCCATTTTCTACTATATTTTGAATATTGAATTAATATTTCTCCTATCCTATTTCTTGTATTTGATTTAATAACAGACACAACACGAGAGTAATTAATTAGTATGAATTAGAATGGTTGACATGATAGGTGATGGCACCTTAATTACTTTGTACTAAATTTTTAGCTAAACGCCTAAGATGGATGAGAGCATCATATGATGTGTGGAGTTTGTAAGCTTAATTAAGCATATTCATTTTTTTAGAGGTTAATCACTCATAGCTACTTGCCTTTCTATTGCTAAATATCATCACACTTTTTTTTTCTCACTACATATATTATCAATCAATCAATTAGAACTACATACTGAAATTAATATTATTCGTGTCGGTTAGGACTTCAAGAGTGATAAAACATTTTCTCATGAATTTTAAGATAGTTGCATATTTAGGGTTCGAACTTGAAACTTCTAATTAAGTTGGAAAAAATTAACGTCATCTCATTTACATATTATGTCATCACATTTTTTTTTTCTACACTTCCTAATTCAAACTATGATATAATAATAATAATAATAATAATAATAATAATAATAATAATAATAATAATAATAATAATACAATGTGATATCATATAATTAATTAATAATAATGATAAAACACTATTGAAACGAAATATGATTGTATGATCTATAAATGCTATGTTTTGTATTACGTTTAGCAAAAATATTTTTTGACAAAAAATTATTTTTATTTCTAAAAATTTGAAACTTATTAAAAAAACAGATAAATAAATAGTCTTTTCAAAAGTATATTTAAGAAAAATAATTTACAAAAAATTTAAAAATTAGTTAATTAAAATAAAAAAAATTAAATATATTTTTTTATATCCAATAATAACTCTAGACAACTCTAAATATCAATTTTTCCAATCTCTCACCTATATTTCTCTTTTTGTGTTTGGATTGGAATACAATTCTCGCCCTCATGAGTAATGTATAAGATATGAATTAAAATTAACTATCATAATTTTTATTAAGAGATAATTGTCAAAAATAATATGAGTTTTTAAAGTTATATCAAAATTAAATTGTATTTTCTATTTTCTAATTTAAATATACAAACTTTTAAAATTTTATCAATTTAAGAACTCTGACGAAACTCTACACATTATATAAAATTCCAACGAGATTAAAAAGAATGTATTGACTAGGAAGTTGACTAGAAAAGTTGAGTCATCTTAGAAACTTTAAAATGCTATCGTTTTTGTTTTTTCTAAAATTTTAAAACCTAAATCTCTCTGGTGAAACTTTGCTAATGGTAAAATTTTTGTTTTTTCCTTACTTTGCAGACCAGCTAATTCCCAAATACGATAGCTACATGTATTATTTTTCAAATTTGAAGAGAGATTTAGATTTTAAAATTTTAGAAAAAATAAATATGATAGCGTTTTAAAGTTTCTAAGTTGACTCAACTTTCTAGTCAGCACAACATTTTTAATCTAGTCGTAATTTTATGTTATGTCAGTAAAATTTTGCTGAAATTCATAAATTGATAAAGTTTTAAGAGTTTATGTATTTAAATGAAAAAATAGAAAGTACAATTTAATTTTAATACATCCTTAAAAATTTATATTATTTTTGACAATTTTTCCTTTTATTATTTACAACCATTAAAAAATTAATTGACATAAATAAAACAAATTATCATAGCTAATGAGTGTACCAATTATCATAATTAAAATAAATTACAATAAAATAACTTATATTTTATTTAAAAATTAGAATCAATCATTATAAAATTTATAATATATATAAATCAATATTGGTGGGATTGTAACCATAGGCGTAGCTAGGTTAATTATTATGTAGAGTCACGTGATCCATAAAAAATTGAGAAAATGACTTTATATATAAATATTGACAGTTATTTGTCATTTTTTATAATTTATTATGTTTTTTTATATAACTGCCTGCTATTTTTATGTATATAACAATTATATGAGTTTTATTATGTTCTTTTATATAATTGTTGATATATTATTTTATATCTATAACTATATAATTGTTAGTAATTACACATATAAAAATAATTTTGCGAATATTACTTAGCTATTATATATGTATATGAGTGACTTAAATGAAAATATTTTTTGACTTTGCCACTCACTATAACAACTTGGATAAATTACTATATTTCTCCTGAAATTTGGTTGAATATACTAATTGATCATTTTATTTTTGGAAACACATTATAAAGTTCATCATATTTGGTTTAATACATTATATAGTCATTATGTTAACTTTTTCTATTACATATAAATAAAATACCACATTTGTCCTTCTTTTTTGTCTTAAAAAATACCAAAAAAGTTTTAATGTCATCGACTTATACCAAATGTCAAATTTGTCATTTTTTTTAAATTGTATTTTTTAAATTAACAAAATATGAAATTTATCAAAAAAATAAATAAAGGTATTTTGGTATTTTTTTTGTTAACTAACATAATATTATAATTAATTTACAAAATATTTCATTTAAAAGTTAATTAGGGACCAACTAGTATATTATAACTAAACATAATGAAATTTATAATGTATTTCTAAAAATGGAGAAACCAACTAGTGTATTTAATCAAATCTCATATGTATATTAATAATTTACCCTAACAACTTTATAGTGTGTGTAATTGTATAGTCTACGACCTATAAACTTCCATAATAAAAAAATATATATATATATATAAATAAAATTTTAATGGATTCGATTTAATCAAATTTTCAACATTAATAACTGAACTGATATTCATAAAAAATGGAACCAAATAGACAAAAAAAAAAAAAATTAACCGAATCAAATAGTTGTATTATGTTTTCCATTTCGGTTCAGTTTCTCACACCCTTTCTAACCCGCCAAATACGAGTCACATAAAAAACTCGCGTAATTCAGGAGCAGAAAATTCCTTGCGATAATTAGGGTTTCTATCATCCAGTAGTCATCTCTTCCGCAGTGTATCTCCTGTTGTATGTTCCCATTATCTCTCATTCTCTTGTCATCCCTTTTCTTAATTTTCATTTTGATCTGAATGAGCTGCTTGTAAAGGCAGATTCTTTCTTTCTGGTTTAGCTTCTATAGTTTGATTAGATGCATGACTTCTTTTAATTGCAGGTTATTTTCATTTACTTTATGGTTTAATCATGTATTCTTCTAGAGGCAATGGTGCCTATGGCCAGCAAACGTACGGGGGGCAGTCCGGTTATGGTCAAAATGTAAGCTTATTACAGAAATTCGTATGTTTGCTTGTGTTGTGGAGCCTCTTTTTCAATGTCTCTTAAGGGTTTTTGTTCGAATTTTTATTTTGGGCTTCTGGGTATTGAGATTATCTTATGGAAGTTTATTACTTGGTCTAGTCGAGCTTTGCTGTTCTCTACATTCTTATTTTCTAATTGGATTTATAAATTATAGATATATGCTTTGTGCATCGAAGTTTGTGGTGGAATTTCTTCTAATTGGAGTTTTGACCACTATGGCATTTGATTTTTTTTTTTTTTTTGTTATTTCGATAAAATTCACTATCAAATGCTCTTGGAGTTGTAAGGGGATTATTAGAGTTATATATGGTTGTTTTTCATGAGTACAGATATCAAATGTGCCGCCCTGTTGGATTATATTGAGAAACACTTGCATATTGTGATGCTGAAAAATGTGATATTGTTGTGAGTTTTTTTGAGTAACGATCTCATTTTTTTTTTCTCATTAAAATTGTCATTCAACAGCTGGGAACTGCATATTCTGGGAATTCAGTTGGAGGGTGTGATGGAGTCTCTCAACATTCCTTGGCTTCTAGGCATTTGGCAATGTTGAGTGGTTCTCACGAGGCAGATGTTAGTGGATGCAGAAGTTCCAGGGCACATTATGGGGGACAATATGAGTCTCTCTACGGTTCAGCTGCCACGGCTGGTGTTCAACAGGTTGGTTGGATGAGTTTTTTTTTTTTTTTTTTTTTTTCAGAATATTCCTGGTATCTCTCTATTAACTTACATTTTATATTTTGATGGAACTGCATCAGAATTCTCATTATTCCTGTGTGGTTTTCTAGTTCAATTAACCTTATATATATGCTTTATTATCCCTTTTATTAATATATTGATTGTGACATTTCGCTTGGATCTTATATTTTTCTCGAGTTGATGTAAATAAAACAACTTATTGCTCTTCACTGATGAACACTGGAAGGAATTTTAACTTGGAAAAGCATTTATGATACTTTCATCCAAGTATCGTTATTCTTTATTATTACATTCCTGATATTTTGCTTAAATTTTAACTGAACCTGTTTTATCGCAATTCTGTGGAGTTCTCAATTTGTTTCTTTGACCTTCTGCTGCTACAACTTTTACGGTTCAATTTGATTTTTTTTTTCTTTCATAGGCACCCACTATGAGTGCTAAAGTGACTGGACAATCAGCCTTAGAAGGTCGTGGAGGCTATACCTCTGCTCTACCTGATTCTCCAAAGTTTGCATCTGGTGATTATGTTTCATCATCTAGTCATGGATATGGTCACAAAACTGATCAACTGTATCCAGAGAAGATTCTTGATTATGCAGCAGTTGATAGACGGCAATATGGTGATCGACAAAGTGTGTATATGGGGAGGGACATGCAAAGTGATCCAGCTACACGATATGCTGATTCTGTGGGTTTTAGTCATCAACATCAGGTACTGCTATTCATTTTTTCTGTTCCAAATTAACTTTTTTTGTCGCATATATTGGATATAGTAATTATTATTATTTTTTAATCATGTGATTATCGCTTTTGTTAATAATTAAGCTACTTAAATGTTTTAAATGATAATTCTCAAATTTTGCCATCACTATCCTCGCATTTTTGTGTCCTAGAAATTTTTAATCTCTGTCACAATTGGATTTTTAAGGAGAACAGAATTAATTGGATTGTTAACAGTTAAAATATGCATTTCGATAAAAAAAAAAAAGTTAAAATATGCACATGCACACTATCATAACAAATTAAAGGAATTGTAAAATTGGGGTGGAAAATGCTAACTGATTTTTTAAAGTTTAAATGTAAATTTTATACATCTGTTGAGAATTAAAATGATTAAAAAAATAAACATTTACTTTAGAAATAAATGAAAAAATTTAACTAGTTTTAGATTTTGCAATCAACTTTTCTTTTTTTAAATAAATTATATGACTTATCATTATAAGATCCAAACAAAATCATGCGAATAATAGGGCAACTATTTGTATCTTCCATCAAATTTCGATCATAAGGGCATTTTATTATTTTATGCTCTAAATAAAGAGGCTTGAGTTTTATGGGAGTTATCACAATGCTGATCAACTATTGAAATTCAAAGTGTTGATTTGTTCCACTTAGGTCTATAATGTATTTAGTGTCTTAGAGTTGCCATGGCAACAACAAGATTGGTGTTTGATTGGTACATTGATCACCAGTTGCTGAACTATAAGTCAAGCTATAAATTATTGATATCATTGCAGATTGATAAACTTGTACAAGATTTATATCATTAGATTTGAGAATTTTGTTGGTTCAGTTTGACAAGGATTTGAATATTTCTACTTTCTGTTTTGACAGCCTGGGTTGTATGAACGTATTGATCAAGCATCACTACTTCGACAAGAACAGCTACTGAAATCTCAGTCAAACCAATCTTCTTCTCTTGATGGAGCTGCAAGGTACTTTTCATTTGTTAAGGATTTAGCTTGTGATGTGCCCTAATGGAGCTTTTATGCATTTGACGGTTTGTCGTGCGTGTTAATTACATTTTTTCATTGATGAACTCGCAAGGTCATCCTTGCCTGTGTTATAATACATTAGACCTGTTGTGGCAATAATCTGTGCACAGCTACGTTAACTGGTGTAAAGTTCATATTGCACTGAGAAGCAACATATTTCTGGCAGACAAATTGTTTATCTTGGAGCGAGGGGCACTGCTAGTCATCATTCCACTCAAGATCTTGTGTCTTATGGAGGAAGAATGGATGCTGACCCTCGCAGTTCATCAATGCTTTGTGCTTCTTCATATATTGGGCAGCATGCTCCGTCGATATTAGGGGCAGTTCCACAGAGGAATGTCGATGATCTCCTGTATCCTCAGAGTTCTTCAAATCCAGGATATGGAGTTAGCTTACCTCCTGGTAGGGATTATGGTACAGGAAAAGGGTTTCATGGGGTGTCTCTTGAGTCAGATTATCGTGGTGGTCGTTTGAGGATTGATGAGCAGAGGGATGATAAAACTGGTTATCTTCGAGAATTTGAGCTAAGAGAGGAGGAACGTCGTCGAGAGCTTTTGCGAGAGAGGGAGAAAGAAAGAGAAAGGGAGAAGGGAAGAGAACGGGAACAAGAACGTGTGCGAGAAAGAAAGCGTGAAAGGGAACGCATTTTGGAGCGGCGTGAGAAGGAAAGGGAGCGGGAACGGAGACGTGCACTTGAAGATAGGCATGAACGAACTCCACCAAGAGTCTTAAAGGATAGACGTGGGACCTCTTTGACAAAGGAGGGGAAAACCTTGCGTTGCAATACTCCAAGTCACGAAACTTCACATAGGTGGATCTTGATGTTTCATTTGCGTCCTACTCTAGTTCTGAATATTTAGCAGATTGTGTATCTTGCAGTCTTCAACTAACTAGCTGTTCTCTTATGCTGAAGGCGTCATTCACCTGTTAAAGAAAAAAGAAGAGAATATGTCTGCAAGGTAAAGAGAAACCAATACAAGAGTTTAGTATTTTAATGATGGTAAAATCTTTGACCTCGTCAAGAACCTGTAGTTGTTCATTTTGGGTTTCTGGAGTTGGGGGATTAATTGAATTCTGTCACACTTGAGCCTTCTTTTTCCATTCTTGGCCTAAGTCTTTTGTCTGGTTTGTTGCTTATGATTTTGTGGAATTTCCATTTTGTTTTTGGTTTCTCTGTTGTTGCAGCTCGTTTGTTGTCAGCTGCTTTTTTTAGCACTGGGTGTCTGATTCCCATTGCTTCTCATATTGGTCTAGAATTTGGTTTATCTCAATCTTGTCTCCTTTTTGGCATGTCTTTTATTATTGGCACTTGCTAGCTGTTTCGCACATTGTTATATTGCTGTGGCGAATGCTCGCATCATGCTGATACTATTTTGCGAGTCTCTTGTACAGTTTTTTTGCCGATCTCTTGTACAGTTTCCATATATACCTTCGAAACATTAACTTCTGTCTAGAAATTTTACACGATGAAATTTATTTTTATATCAAGTAGACTGCTTCTCTGGCTATTATTGCTGGTGAATTTAGAAATTTTATCCTCAAGTAAGCAAAAATTTTACTGAAGCTTCTTTCACATGAGACATACTGTATATAATCTCATGCCACTATATTGCTTGGAGCTTGAACTGTTTATCAATTTATTTTGTTTGTATCTGCAATTGATGCTATTGATGCTGTGTGCTTGTAGATTCATGCTTCCAGTTTGGTTGATACAGTGAGGGATTATTTGTCAGTAGATAAAAAATATCCCAGATTGTTTATATCTCCAGAATTTTCCAAGGTTTGTCTTTCTAAACGGTTTTCCTTATATGAATTGATTATGAGGTTATATAGTTTATTTTCTGTTTTAATTTTATGTTCTTTTTGTCTTAGGTTATTGTCAACTGGCCAAAGGAGAATCTTAAATTGTCTATTTATACGCCTGTCAGGTATTGCTGTTTGGATGTGTGTTGAATGTGTTTCCTGATCTATTTTTAATCTTCTGAGTTTTAATAATGTTGTTTTCATAAGTGGTGTGCATTATTATCCATTATTACCTTTTTTATTGCATGCCAATGTAAATCCAAATCGTTGTGTTTCATAAGGATGAAATCTCCTCTGTCCTATTGTGGGTTTTTAAGTAAGCTCTTTGAAGCTTGCAGAAACCAAAAAGGATGACCAGTATTTTTATTTCTTAAATATTAAGGGAAAATCATAATGGACTAATATCAGACAACTTTTTTTTTTAATTTTTTTTTTACTAAACATCTTGAGCGAAACAGTTTTGAGCATGATTTTGTTGAAGACAAGGGTGTCACAGAGACAAAAGATCCCCCATCAACGAAGATTTTGGCTCAACAACTTGTTAAATCAGAGCCAGGGCGCACAATATGGTATGCAAAGGTAGTTTAACTCATCATTTAGTTATATTTGATAATTATATCTTCCAATATGTCAGATTTTAAAATGATGCTTCTAGTTTGTTGTGAACTGCTCTGCAATAAACAGATCAATGAATTAATGGCTACGATTTTTCTTTAATTTTTCTTATGTGAGAGTTTGAGCACTAAGAAATTCATTGTTTCTTCATTTCTCTTGGATTAGGAGCAATCGCTTGTTGTAAACCAATAATTTTTCAGTGGTCAACAAATTATATGTTGTTGAAGTCATTAGCTCTATTCATTAGTAATAGACTGCCGAGCAAGAGAATAGGAATCATGTTCTTATTAAGTTGGGAGGGGCTGTTGGGCATATAGGTCTGTATTTGTAATATGGAAATTGATTTTTTTCATTCTCTATTGTTTTTCAAGTTGCTACTATGCATATAACCTGTTGTGTGGACTGCTTTTACCTTATGTACAATGCTTTTATAACCCTGTCGTTAGTGACTTAAAATAACTGCTCAAAGTCCATCATTATATTTTTTTAAAGAAAATATGAAGAGATTTTTGAAAGTTCAACAGGGATTCATGAAATTTAACATGATCTCACATTTCTTTGAGATCATAAATGTATTTGAGTTGGAGGGTGTACTAAGCAAGAAGTCCTCATACTTGTATTCTTTTCAATTAAGTGCTTTATCTTCTTTTTTCCACAGTGAAATCTCTAAACCACTAAAGTGATTTCTAATAGCTCAAAAATTGCCGGGCATGCATGCGGTAAGAGTAACATGGTACACATGGCATATATAAGTTTATTTTGGAACAGTCTTCTTTGAGAAAGAAAATAGTTTTTTCAGAATTAAAATACTATGATAAGTTGGAGTTCTTGTACAAAATGGTTGTACTATGTATTCTTTATCTTACAGAGGGTTGATGAACATGTCCAGGAAATGACTGACTGGATGGGGATGTTGAAAATATATGGATATTTGTTTTTTTGCAAAAATGGGAATGGCCCTGCTAAGTACAATTTGAGATTAGGTAAATGTGATATTTTTCTACCTGGTCATATATAAATTTGTGGATGTGTTTTGCAGATGGGCAGTTTGATTTTAAAAAGAATTAGGAATGGGGAAGATAAATAAGGTTGACAAAAGAAATATGGTTGAAGTTGGGCGGATGGAAAATGAAGAGGTGGCTCGGCAATTTGGAATTACCTTTTTAGAATCTTGGGGGAGCATTCTGTCCAGAAGTTTAGGGCCTTTACTAATTGAAAATAGTGAGGTCTTGGCGGCCAGAAAGATGTCAAAATTCTTTTTATCTGTGCCTTTTTGGAAGTTTTATGATAAATTTGGATTTGTGGCTAGAATTGCAAAAACCTTCAAAGATCAGGCTATGTCCTTTAGTTTGTTGTGGAACAATTTGGCATTTTGGCTTCTACCTAGGCTTATGAATCTGTAGATTTTTGTGCATGTATGCATGTATTTAATAATTTTATTTTTATTTATTGTTCTGTGGTATGGGAGTTTCGTACTTTTGATTGCAATCCAGCTTGATTGGGTGCATTACGTTTTTCAGTTCTATTATTGTTGTCTGTGGAATTATATGGAGGATTCCTTGTCATCCATGGTGTATTTCCTTCCTTTTTTTTTCTTTTCTTTTTTTTTTCTCAATAAAATTTCTTTTCTTCTTTATCCTTTCTCTTCAAAAGATGCGAAGAAGATGAAATTTTTGCTGTTCTTGCCAGAAAGTAGCCATGGATGTGGCATGAATGAATCAAGAATGTTAATCTAACAGGTCCATCTCATTTTCTAATTAAGAGTTAAGTTATTGGAGGAATGATTATATTTCATTTTCAAAGTTAGCAATATGTTTGCACAGTAATTATTCATTTTTGGAATTTCCTTATTGAACCATCCTTGTGTATGATTTTTTTTCTTTACTTTTAATTGCCTTGTTTATTTAGTCATGATTAAAGCATGATCTTAGTCATTTCTCACCTTCCTTACTATTATGGTTTCAATGTATCAATATTTTTCTACTTGGTAATGTATAATCTTGTCTCTCTGGTTCAGATAATTTTGATGAGTGGACTTAGTAAGAGTGCTCTGGAGGAGCTGTCATCTGAGAAAAGCAGCTATGATGATCGACGACTGCATATTTGCAATATCCTGAGGTTTGCGATCCTGAAAAGGGATCGTTCTTTCATGGCAGTCGTTGGTCCATGGGATTCTTCACATGGGGGTGACCCGTCAGTTGATGATTCTGTTTTAGTTCAAACAGCCCTCAGGTCAGTATTATCTACCTTGTTGGAATTGGTAAATGGGATAATCATTCTCTCCAATTTGTACTGAAGTGAATTTTACTTTGCATGTATGCCGGAGACTTGGCTCAAATTGATTTGCGGAACTGCCATAACTGGAATCGTTTCTTGGAGGTAATAGTTAGTCCCCTTCCTTCTATTATGCTTTAAATTAGAATCTTTTGGGTCTATGTTGGATATAGAGAAACAATCTGGCTCTCAACTTTTATTAGATATATTCATGTACAAGCTAGATGCTTGCAATCTTTCTATGTGGATTGTTACAGTGAGCTGGGAGATTAACTTTTTGGACTTATATTCTCATGAAAAAGGGTTCCTTTGATTGGTAATTATATTAGTATTTGAATTTGGTAAAATTGGCAGCTGAATTATCAACTTGAATTGTGGAACCATGAAAGAGGAAATTTTCTAGCAGCAAAATATGGGATGTTCTGATGTTTTGACTGGGCTCTGATGTGAACGAGTAGATAAAATATTTCCACTGATCAGGGTTTCTATTGGTGCATCTGAAACTTCATGGTAATAACACTGATGTTTAGGGCCTGGCTTGGTAGTTGCTTTTCACTGTTCGTAAATTAGTGTGCAAGGAATTGTTAAAAGAGGTGGTGGAAGAAAATAGAAGAATAAGACAAAGTTCAATATGCAATTATGGATTGGGTATTTTTAAGTCATTGTGCTCTTATTTTGTGGTTCTTTTTTTTGTTTTAATAAAATGTAAGAATAATAGAAAGCACTGAACAACTTGTGGGCTAACATAAATAAAAGTACAGCTATGGACTAAAACCTGACAACTGCAAGGAATTTATTTTGTTTGATTAAAATGCTCTCTATTGGCACAGGGTGCTGTCTCTAGACTCTCTACATTTTAAGTTAGGATATCTCATGTTGAACTGAACAAATGACTGCGTCATTTAACAGCTGGGACGTTGGGTAGGATCATAAGTCATAAATCCCAATAGTAAACAGTAACCACAATATTTATTTAATGGTTGAACTATTTCTCACTTAGTTTCTCATTGGAATTTATCTTTTATCTTTACATACTATGGACTGAAGACCAAGAGCTATTATTAATTCAATAATGAATAGATTTTGGTTGCTTAGAAGTTAACTGCACAAGTTTATTTAGTTTGGTAGGATTTATGAAATAAGCCTATGATTGAATTTATTGTACTTTTTCCTGCATGCATGATAAGTTTAGTTCTTTGGTTGCCATCGTATATTTCTTGAAGTCAAAGAGATCAGGCTAGGTTGCTTGTTGATTGTACAGATACATTATGATCGATTTGGCAAGGATGGGTTCTTCAGCCATAAAGAGATCCACATCCTGTTTGTTCCAGATTTGTCTGAGTGCCTGCCTTCACTGGATACATGGCGAAACCGGTGGCTTGCTCACAAAAAGGCTGTTGCTGAGAGAGAGCACCAGCTCTCTTTGAAAAAAGAGGTGTTTTTCTGTGTCTGCGCACATGCATATGCAATTGTGCTTCTTTTTTCTCTTTCTTACACTCAGTTTCTCTTTATTATTCTCAGTATTTTGTCCATCTTGCTGTTAATGTTTTTATTGCCTTGACATTTATATCCATATACATGGAACATTATGTACTCATGCTATTGTCGTGTCTAATTTTTTGTCAGAGTTCTAGAGAGAAGGAAAGGCAGAAAGGTAAATGGAGTATCTAGCTTTGTGTTGCATGTTTTGCTATGTTTATAATTATGCGAGTGATGTTATTGTTGTCTTTACCATAATGGAACAGATTCTTCCACGGATTCTGAAAGGGTGGAAAAGTCACATAAAATTAGAGAGTCCGTATCCTCTGGTGCCAACAAAAATGGTAAAGATGTGAAAGGTAAAGCTACTACACAAAAGGGCGAGGATGCTGACAAGAGCCTTGTGAATAAGAATGGGACTGAAACTGGAGAGGGAGTTGAGAATGTTGAAAAGAAGGAACAAGAGGTTACTGCAGGTACTCAGACAACTGATAGCATGAAGAATGGAAAGAAGAAGATTATAAGGAGGATTAATAAGATAACTAATGCTGAGGGTACTGCCAGCAAGCAGAATGAGTCATTAGATGAGAAGAATGCTGTAGAGAACAATGAAAGATCTGAGATCCCTGATGAACAGAATGAGTCTTCTGGTGATCCTTCTGGAGTAAAAACTTTTGTGAGGAAGAAAGTTATAAAGAAGGTTCCAGCAGGGAAGACTGTTCAAAATGAAGATAAGGGCTTGCAGACTGAGGTTGGGAAGGAAATGGACTGCACTGAAGATAAACCAAAGGATAATTCAGAAACCAACAGTGCTGCAGTTGTGCAAGGTTCTGGTGTCAAAACTGCTGTTAGGAAGAAAATAATTAAGAGAGTACTTAAAAGAAAGGTTACTGGAGTTGAGAATAGTGAAACTAAGCTGGTTGACAAAAAATTAGCTCAGGCAGGTAATGATACTGAAAATACGGATAAAGAAAGGACAGATGCAAAAAACCTGGCTAATGAAGTACAAAAATCAGAAAATAATGTGATTCCTAATTCAAATTCACCAAGTGCAGATAAGCAAGCTAGTGTCCCTAATTTAAATAGAACAGAGGTCAAAACTGTCAAGGAGGAAAAGAAGGATGACAGGGAAATTGATGGGAAAAGTGCTTTAGGGACTAAAGTTGAGAGTGAGGCTGACAAACAAAAAGTTATTTGGAGGAATGATCATGATGGCAAGAGCGGGAAATCGAAGGATCATGAAAAATCCAAGGATGAGAAGAAGGACAAAGATGGAAAAGATGAGTCTAGGGGCAAATCTAATAAGGATATAAAAGAAAAGAGAATGCCTGAAGAACCTCCTAGACATCCAGGACTGATTTTGCAAACTAAAGGAGACCAGGAAACTGAAGTATGTTGACTGAAATTTTATAAAAAATATTTCTTGAGTGCATTCATCTTATATTTCTTATATTTACAGAGAAAAGAAAAAAAAAAAAAAACCTTTAATCTCCACATACTTTTGCGTATAACATTTACCTATTTTCTAGTGGTGCATCTTCCTTACAGCTTCGCTCTTTATCACTTTCACTCGACTCACTCCTGGACTACACCGATAATGATATTGAGGAATCAACATTTGAGGTTTGTTTTAGTGCTGTGTTTTCTATAGCTTTTGTTCCATCAAACGGCATATGTGAAGTAATTCTACCTCTTCTTTCCCCATGCCAATGTTGCAGCTTTCATTATTTGCTGAATCGTTTTATGAGATGCTTCAGTATGAGATGGGCTCTCATATTTTGACATTTCTTCAGGTTGGTTCACAATGTAATTTATCAATGTACTTATTATGTGAGTCATCATTTATTAAGACATCCTTATGCTTGCATCTCTTATTTGCAGAAACTACACTTAAAATTTGTAATCAAAAGAAATCAAAGAAAGAGGCTGCGCGAGGAATTGGAAAAGGATAAGGAGAAGAAATCAACCAACAAACACCAAAAGACCAATGAGCTTCCTGTGAAAACTAATTCTGTTGACTCTGAAAGAGCAGATCATCCAGAAGATCAAAATATAGAGAAGGAAGATACTTCTGTTGATGAAGCAATGTTGGAAGATGAAACTGATTATGAAGAAGACCCAGGGGAAGATCCTGAAGAAGATGAAGAAATGGAGGATCCAGGAGATGACTCATCTAATGAGGCAAGAACTTGTAAATGTTGGAGTAGCTAGTATGATTTTTTCAAATTAATTTGCACATAGAACATAATAAATGGCATAGTTGGGGTTAGTCTAAAGATCAACTTTCACCTATCAAGAATACGCTAGTCTAATGCATATTGCAGTGTTGAAATATTCTATTGGTGAAATTGTATACAGAAAACTGAAGAAGAGGAAAAGATCAATCTGGAAGCAAAGCATGAAAAAGGGATTGGCAATGGAAAAAGTGAAGATGCAAAGCCCAAGTCCAATATTGATTTGACTGAAAAAAAGGTGTGAAGGTGGAGAGTGGAAAGAAAGAGCCATCTGCTGTCAAGGAGGCTGCGATTGACAAGGAATTATTGCAGGTTTTTTGCAGAGTTTTTCTTACTTGAGAATGTGAGGATGTTCCTTCATCTTTATTTTACTTTTATAACAGGCTTTCAGGTTTTTTGATCGTAATCGGACAGGCTACATTAGGGTAAGATCCAACCCTTTTTTTTTAATTCTTTTTGCTCAAGTATCTGTCATGTTCTAAAGCACTGAGTGTATGCCTATTTTTCAGGTTGAAGACATGAGGTTGATTATCCATAACTTGGGGAAATTTCTCTCCCATAGGGATGTGAAGGTGAGAATTTGCATGCTTATTTGTCAGGCTTTTTGTACCCCTTTGTGACTTGGAAATCTGTTTTATGTTAAGTTTTTATGTGTCAGGAACTAGTGCAAAGTGCACTGTTAGAAAGCAACACTGGGAGGGATGACCACATACTTTATGGCAAGCTGGTGAGAATGACCAACATTTGAGATTTGACATTTCACTGGTTCTGTTTTCTCTGATGATTGTTCATCCATCTTGATGGCTCTTAATGATGGTACAGTGGCATTTAGTTTAGATTTATGTATCTTTTCGATTTTGCAGTTGTGTTGCTTTTGCTTGAGTTTCATTTTATAAAAAATGAGTTGGAATATTTTGAAAATTGCTTCGAAGAAAGAACAGTTTTTATGCATATATTCATCAAGAGTCCGCAATAATGGGAAAATGTAAATTGCTTTCTGCAATATGAACAGTGGTTGTTCCTCTCTGAACTTTCCGATTGTGTTGTGCACTTCGCAGATCTCAAGGGTGCAGGAACCTTCCATCTCGAAAAACATGTGAAATTGCATATATATGTGTGTGTGTTGTAATTCTAACGAATTTGATCACATGAGAAAATTGATATCATTCAGTAATTCCTCAGAACAGAGAATGGCATATAAGAAGAATAGTGCCATATCATTGGCTCTTTCATGTTATAGTGCTCGGCCCCATCAAGTATGTCAAATCATTGGTACTTCCTTGCCTTCGTGGAACCATTAACATTTTGATCATTTCAATCACTACTTATCAATATGTAAAACAATGATTATTTTGAGAACATTTTGAATTGTGATCAAATTTGTTTTGAGGCTAATTTTATTCACTTGCATGTGGAAAATGATCAATTTTTCTGTCTAGGAATTTTCTAACATAAAGAGTTACAGTTCCTGGAGCCCATCAATTGCATTGGTGGTAGTCGAATATAGAGTAGCAAAGCCGTTCTTGTGATTTAATCTCAGAATGAGAAACATGGAAATAATGCCGCCAATGAAGTGCATGATTTACTGCCTATGCTTTGTTGCCATTTTGTTCACATTGAATTGCCATGTTAGCATTCCGTCTATATTTAATGGAAAATTAGACGGAACGTTATAATTGAAAAAAATTGATAATTTGAATTTATTTGGGGGAAAAAAACGATGTTTAATTGGACGAATAAAAATTGAGGAGTACTTTCGAAGTTATTCCAAATTTTTATTCAACTATTGAAAAGTGTGTGCACGAGAGAAAAGCCTAAGATAAAAAGTATATTTTTTTTTCTCAACATAAGAAAATGGGAATTCAATTTAAAAACTATTCAACCACCAGCATAGAAAAAAAAAAAGACAAAGAAAACCAAAAAAAGAAAGAAAACTTTACTTGGATTAGCTATTATGGCTTCATTCATGAAGATCGCTCAAGAAGAGATCTCATTGCCTGTTTCTTTATCATTTTTCCATATATTCCTCTCCCCATTCTCATCACTCTCTCCGTCTCCACTCCACCATTATTATTACTTGTCTTCAATCCTTCCACTAAAATTTTCAGTACCCTCTCGTCACTGCCTGTTGCCTCTGCAACACTATCCAACACCACTTCAACCGGCGGTAGCCGCCTTCCCCACCTCTTCACTGCCTTCTCTGAACCATATGCCTCACTATATGTACCCCAAAATGATGCCCTCAAATACCCCTTCTCTTTCCCTCTCACCAGCCATCTCTTCATGCCTTCCTCTAGCCTAAATATTGCACCACCTATGTCTAATCCTCTTTCTAATCCCATCTCAATCTCCTTCATCTCTTGCTTGAAACATATTTGTTCTTCAAATTTGCATCTCCTACATTGACATTGGAACCCCCATTGTTTTGACATTTCCTTTCTCTTGTCCAATGTTGAGAGCACATCAAAATATGGAAAAGTGATTTCTTCTCCTGTCTTTATATCCCTTGAAGCATGGACTAATACATAATCCCCAATATGCAATCTCCTAGCATTAGGATTACATGAATGGTTCATGAATGAAGCTAGTACCCACAACCCAATTCCATAATAATCACTATTCTTCCCCAAGACTTTGGCTGAAACTGAATCCTCAACCAAAGAATTCACATCCAATATGCTTATCAGCTTAACCATATCAAGTTCTTGATTTGGTCGGTCTTCAACATCTCTCTCAGGCCTAAACAAACTTGTTTCAGGAACCTCAAGCTTCTCTTCCTCTTCGCCGGTCGACAATGTGCTCACCAATTGTTGGATTCTTGGACATCTTTTGGTGGATTCTACAACTCCGTCAATGAAATTCTTCCACATAACCAATTGAGCATTCTCACTTGAATCTTCACCCGACAATATGCATCTCTCTGTGGCAATTGCTTTGTTCACTAACAACAAAGTCCCTGAATCAATGTTCTTCGCTGCAAATAGGCCTCTCCCGCTTAAATCTGACCACTTAATCTGCACCGGGCCAATATATTCAGCGAGCTCCGGCGATTTGCCACGATACCCATTTAGCACCCAATCGGAGATATCAAAAGCTCCGGTTCTAGATTGAAACTCAAGTTTCTTGCATTTCTCCATATACCCATTTAAAGTTTCAAGATTCCCATTAGACTGAGGATCGAGAAGAGCTGTTTTAAAGCAATCCAGAGCCATAGAGTACCTGTTCAAACAGAGCAAGATTTTACCTTTGCAAAGAAGAGACTTGAAATGGGTACTCTCAATTTTCAAAGCTTGATCACAATCTTCCAGTGCTTTAGAGAAATCTCTAAGCCTGGATCGTGCTTCGGCTCGGTTGGAGAGAGCTAAACATAGGGATTTCTTGATCTTGAGGTGTTGATCGGTGGTGGAGCTCCGATCTTGGCAGAGACTAATGTACCGAGTATAAACTTGCACAGACTCATGCCATTCTTCTCGGAGGAGAAGCTCTTTTGCCTTCAGCCGGAGCTCTTGCATGAGCTCCTCCGGCGGTGGTAGCTGTTGCTGGAGGTCGTCTTCTCTCATTGTTGATAAAGGTACAGTGAGGATATCAATTCTTTTTTTGTATGATTTACTGATTTTCTTCTATGCTGATTTAAATTCCAGGAACTCGTAACGGTCGCATTTTGTAACAGCAACGGCTATCTCGGGGTTAATTTGTAATTATTTTTTTTTCCTGATTACATGTATATTAAAATGATAATTGTATTACAATATAAAGGGAATATAAGGATAGGAGATTACGAAACAAAAAATAAATTAATTACTATTTGATCAAATTTTTTTTTTTTTAACAAATCACTTTTTTTATTCGATTAAAAAACAACGCTTCTCAAATGTTAAGATTTATTGGTATATTTTTTTAATTCAAATTTTATGAATTTTATACCTAATTTAATTACATTCTTAATTTTATACCATTAGTTTTTTTTAATTATTTAAAATTATATTTTTTAAAAATTATTATTAATAAAATAATTAATGTTAAAAAATAAAATAAAACGCCACATCTCCATATAACTAACAACATTAAAACATAAATCAATGATAGATGTCACAAAACATCTTTTTAATAATAAAAAAATGGGATTAAGGTGTTTTCATTGATATTTTAACTTGTGAAATTGAGAAAGTTCTCCAGTTCGAATCTACTCCCACCATCTATTATTATTATTATTATTATTATTATTATTATTATTATTATTATTATTATTTCAAAAAAAATTATCATTATTGGTGAAATTTTAACATTTATGATAAATGAAAGAAATTAACTATTTATGCTGTGTAACTTCCAGCTCATTGAATATATCCTAATAAATTAAAAAAATCCCTTGTGTGTCAAATCTCTAAACTACAAAAATATAATCTAAACATATATGAGGAATAACTTGCCATAGCAAATTACACCTTAATCCCAATAAATAATTTTGAATAAAGATAAAATAGGAAAAAAAGTAAAAAAAAATTATAATAGCCCATAAAAGTAGTAGATTAAATTTTCATGGTAATTTTAATGTTATGCAACTCTACTGTACCATTTGTTCTACAAGCTTATAATCGGCACACAAGATTAAGGTTATGTTTGATTCGTAGAATTGAATTCATAAGAAATAGAATAGAAAATCTATGGAATAGTTAATCCTATTCCACAATTTTGTTCATAACATAGAATTTCCTATTCCTATATTTAGTTCATAAGTATTGGTATGTAGAATAAGTAAATTTAAATGTAAATTACCTTGATAATGAATTATCAAAATTAAATTGTCTAATAATTTTAGCATGTTTCACTTAAAAAAATAAATACATAATATATAAAAAAAATTATCTTATATATTTTATTAGTTTAAAATAATTTAAATGCTTAATAAATCGTTTTTTAAAAAATATTTTTAAATGTGTTGGTTAATCTTAACATAAAAAAAAAATACCAACATATATAACAAATAAATTTCAATTTCAATTTAAGACATATATATATTATTTCATCACTATAATAAATATAATAATAATAATAGTAGTAGTAGCAGCAGCAGCAGCAACTATATTATCACTTATGCAACAAACTTAATTAAAAATTCATAATGTTACCACAAAGAAGAAGAATGGGGGTAGAGACAGTAGTGGAAATTTTCAATTCCACGTGATAAAGAATTCATATTCTTTGATTTTGGGAAGAATTTGCATTCCACAAATTTGTAGAATTATAATTCCAAAGAATTAGAATTCCACACTTTTAAATTGAACCAAATTAAGGAATACAAATTCTCATATAATAACAATTCTATTCATCCTCTATTCTATGAACTAAACATAGCATAAATACGAACACGACCATTAAGCATTTTGACACTTATCTTTAAAAAAGGAAAAGCATTTTCACACTGTACCATTAAGCTTTTTTATAGCATAACACGATCAAAGACTCTAGAAGACATGTAACTAACATATACATTTGGAATAAATAATTAAATATATAGCAACTACCTTGCCACCTTCCACCAATATTAGTAGGAATTTAATATCTTAATAGTGTGTTCAAATGGATGATTTAGTTCACATACTATTGAGCCTCTAATGAACAAAAAAATATATATTATAATGTCCATAAATTTATGTCCGAATAATTATCGTATTTTATTACCATGATTAAAAATTATCGGAGTCTAAATTTAGGATTTAATAGTTAATAAAGGGAATTTAATAATGTTGAGGGTGATTTTATAAAAAAGTATAAAGGTTGGGTAAGTTAAAAAGAAAGCAATAAAAACCAATGACCAAAATGGAATTTTAACAAAAACAAGGAGGAATTTATAAGGTAATTTGCCACGGGTATATATAGACCTTCCTTTCTTCTACTTCTTCCTCCTTCTTCAATCTTTCAAAACCCTAACCCATCAAAAACTCATAGAAAAATCACTCTTACAGCTGAAATCTCTTAGAAAACAAGGAAAAAAGAGAGTTTTGGAGCTAAAGAAGTGTCTTAGAAAAGAGAGGAAAAGCTTGGATGTTCAAACCCATATGGTCATTCAACTAAGAAAAGGTAAGAGAAGCTCGAAACCATCTTTTTCATCTTCATCCATATATTTTTCCATCATTTTCGATCTTGGAGACCCATTTCAAATGGGTTAAGTTTATCTCAAGCTTTTGAATTTTTAAGAGTTAAAACTCTACCTTTAAGCTTGTAGATGGGAAAAAAGGAAAACCTTAAATGAATCGAGCGCGTGACGAGTATGGCATTAAATGAATAAAGTCGTTTGTGAATTATTTGAGTATCGGTTCGAAAAAAAGTTCATTCGAAATCGATCGTTAACTTTAACGAACCGAACTCAAGCTCGAGTTTGATATTGTTTGGTTTAGCTCGCGAGGCTCACGAACATATTCATCTAGGCAAACATATTCTATGTAGACTCTCGAACATATTCGTATTTAAATATTATTATATTAACATTTTATATTTTATAATCTATTTTTAATATATTATTTTGAAAAAGAAAAATGGTGTGGCTTTTAGGGTTTTGGTTGTGTATTCTCTTTCTTTTACCATATTCTCATTTTCTAAACTTCTCACATCTCTGCCGCATGCCGCTATGCTCCTCACATCTCTAGTGCTAGTTTTAGGGTTTTGCATGCTATTCCTCTGATTTCAACATAACAACTGATAAAGCTTGTTGCTACTAGAGAAGACCACTGATTTCAACACCAATTTCATCATCATAAAAAACATATTGGATTTGCTTTCTCTTCTCTGCTTCTTGAATTATTTTACGTTGTTCTCTGCATTTTTGCTGCCAAGATGTTAATGATTTCCTTCTCTTTCTGGATTGGCAGGTATTTTTCTTGTTCATTTCTCTTATTAGCTTATGCCTACCCCTGTGCTCCATTTGCATGATGAAGCCTTCTTCTTTGCATGTACTATTGCTTTTGTATTTTGATAGTATGCTCATGTCTTTATTCGTGCTTTCAATAAAGTTTTAGAATGGTGGAGTAGTCCTATATTTGTGTGAATGCTTCCTCGGAGTAGGTTTGGCTTAATTCATTCTTATGCATTTGTATATTTGTGTGAATGCATTAAGAGAGTGGTTATTTTTGGTCTTTTGCATTCTTATATATCTGTTCCTCCCACTCCTCTCCCTGCATCTTTAGTTTTATACCCTTGTCACGGTTTGGTGTTTTGTGGAGAAGAATCCTTTCAGTTGGAAACATATGATTTTG
>CATIWF010016690.1:0-15991 GCA_949630135.1 Balakata baccata | reverse complement strand
GACCTAATTTGAAAGTATATTTAATTAATACATTGATAGAATATTTATTCACAATTTGTTTTAAAACAATTATTTAAAATTTCTAATAAGTGGCAGTATGACCTCCTAGGACTCTTTAACCTATAACTTTTTTTATACTTATCTAATTTATGAAATTCTTAATTCTGATTAAAGCTAACACACAGAACTATAACATATTAAAATTTCAGAATTTTTGAACAATTAAACAATTTTTAGTACATTTTCAAATGTTATCTTGTCTTCTGTCATAAGACAGTTTTGAGCCTCCGTCTTTAAAATTTCATATCTCATAACATGTATGCTTTTTTATTATAAACATTTATAGCCACTTAGAGAGGTCAATTTGAAACATTTTTCATGTTTACCATTGTATCTGATATTACCTCTAAAGTCCTCAAATACTAAAGAATATCTAACTGGTCTAACACAGGGTAACAATCCGACCAGTTCTCATTAGTATAACTATAACTCATAAAATACTCAACATATTAAGGTAAGGTTTTTATATAAATTTACCTAAGATATAGAGCTAAAATTTGTATGTTTTACACTTTGGTTAATTCGGACTACATAACCCTCAAAAAATAAAGAAAATAAACTAGTGTAACCCGGATACACAAAAAACAGTTATAATCAAAAGAACAGTCATCAATCTCTTCACAAGAACTCAATCTACACCAAGAATATCAGCCCAAAATTTGGTATACAGGTACAAGACATGTAAATATACAACTTTCATGTTTTAAGCTTCCACTCAATATGCCTCTAACAAGGTGAAAATAAATAAAAACCGGACTAAAATCTGTTGACACACTGTTAGAAACCAGTAACACTTATCTGAGGATATCTCTTTATACACACCAAAACATTAAAAATTGTTTCAAAAGCATATAACTTCTTTATACACACCACAACTTTTATGTTTATAACTTCTTAAAATTCGTCCTCTAAGAGCATGAAAATAAAGCCCCAATCTCTGCCACAGAAACATAATTCTTAGAAGAAATAGGTTTACAACAACACCAACCATCAACCTTTAATCTATTTTTA
Organism: Balakata baccata; assembly: GCA_949630135.1. Lineage (NCBI taxonomy): Eukaryota > Viridiplantae > Streptophyta > Magnoliopsida > Malpighiales > Euphorbiaceae > Balakata > Balakata baccata. The sequence goes on along the minus strand of CATIWF010016690.1, from coordinate 14,920 downwards.
ATCAACCTAAGAAAGATTATTTCACTTACCACTGATCCAAAAAGCTTGATTTGTGGTTGGATTTTGAGAGAAAACGGAAGAGAAATGGAGGAGAAGAGGAAGAAAAGAAGAAAATAATGAAAGGGGGCAGTTTGTGCCCTACTTATGTTCCCGTTAAAATTATTTTTTTTTTCTGTCTCCTTTATTATTATTATTATTATTATTATTTCACTAATCAACTCAATTTAACAATCTACTCACTTAATTATATTTTAACTAAATTAACTACATCAACGAATTTTACGTATTAATAATTTTAATTGAGCAACTTATTATTTATTTTTCGCTCGAAATAATTTATTTATTCTAATTAACCCTAATTAGCAAATGTTACATATGTTATGAAACCTAAACCCAATTCAAAGTGGCAAGAAACTCTTAAGTCTAAATAATGCCACTATTGCATGAGATTGGGGCACATTAACAAATACTGTTATATTAGGAAGGCTCATTGGGAACCTTCCAAAGCTAATTGACATGGACCCAAACTTAAATGGATACCAAAGATTGTTTGATTGTTTTGTAAGTTGCCCATAAATGATCAAAGGCACATGGTTATCAAAGCTTATTCCTTCAGGTGATCAACCTCATTGAACTCAATTATGGCAAAAAGTGAGGAGGAGCTGATTAAAGAAGTGATCATATGAGAAAAAATCATCATGTATGAAAAAGTTCTTCAAGATCATAGAATGGACTGTTAGAGATGTGCCCAAAAGGCAACCGCCTCAGGCACTTAGTGTACACATTCATAAAGACATATTTTCATTATATCAGTATTCATTTGCATATGAATTGATATAGATCTTAAACTAATTAATGAAAGTCCATGATATGAAACATAGCATGAAGGAAATCATGATGGGATCATGATAATGAGATTCCTATCATGTGTAATTATGTTAGTATCTAAATTATCTCGAGTCATAGGATCAATAAGATGAGACATTGTTGATCCAGATAGACTAGCACATGTTATACTCCTTGATTAGATTAAGCAGTAGATCTCATAAGTTGTGAACATGAGATATTTAAAGTTAATATATGGATGCTTGCTAAGAGTAGTCAAGTACATTGAATGACCTGCTATGAGATGATCATATGGATTATCTATTCAAATGTCAATAATAATCTCATCATAGTAATGGGACAAGTATCCTTAGACTTGAGGTACTTAAGGATATCTTGGATACTGATTCTGTGAGACTTACACATTGTAAGATATGAAGAAGAAAATTTGGTGTCCCAAAACTGCCTAAGGTCAAAAACAGGGCAGAGAACAGAACATGTTTATAAATTGCTTAAAATATTCCACAAAGGTCCAATTGTTATGAAATTTAGATATGTTGTATCGCTAAATGTTAGATTTAATTAGAAACATGAATCATACAAATCGGACTAGTATAGAAAAAGTTATATGCTACTGAACACATGAAGGTCACACTGCCATTATACCAAACCCTAGTTAGTGATCCATGTTATGCATATTTCAATTTGTTTAAGTTTCACTAAGTTTATTTAGCTTCCAATTAACCAAGTATACATTCAATTAGGCTCACATCATGTTGGAGAGCCCCAAAGAAGCGAAAGATAGTAAGTTAGAGGCTCAAAATCGAAAGGAAATGTGAGTTTAATTATCAAATGATTTTTTTGGTACGTGCTATGTGTATTGTGATTATTACGTGTTACGTGTAATGTGACTTGATTTGCTTTATTTGAATTACATGATTTCTATGATATGGCCAATGAGACTATATTGAATGTAAAGTATATGTTTGGATTACATGTATAGGTTTTCTTTCTATAAAGCAAAAGTTGACTGAAATGTATAATGATTGTTGCAAATGTATATGCATATAGACTTAAAAGGCGTTGTGACTAGCTAAATAACATTAAAAAGCAAAAAGAAGAGGCCTATGACCCAAACAAATGTTCAAAAGTAAAAGAAAAGGCCTATGGCCTAACAAATGTGCAAATGTTACAAATGATCAAGCTAGCTAGCAAATGCAAATGTTCACATGGAAACCCGGGACAGTGTCTATTTAGCTTGGTCAAAAAAAAATGACATAAGCATAAGCAAATGAAATGTTTACATGATTTAATATTATTTATATTCATATGATATTGATAAATAGAAGTACATATAAAATGTGTACGAATGACGATTAATTGCGACCGACTTAGTACTTTAGAAAGCTTTTGATGACTATTCTCATTGAATTGCAACTCATCAAATTGCATCATTTTTTAGGCAAAGAAGAGCAATTAGCTCATTTTGGAGGTGTATACTATATAGAAGACATGGATCATAGGTCACCGGCCAAGCCTTACCAATCTCTCTCCTTGCATTTCATATATGCATAGGAACATGACATATATGTTTTGGACTGTATATTTGCATATGTAATATATTATATTTACAGTTAGGCTGTGATACTCTAGAAAATTGTTAAATATTGCATATAGAAATGTTATATGACTCAAAAAAAAATTTATCCCTCATTATAAACAGGACTATGTCTTATTCTATGCAATACATGATAATATGATATAAGTATAAGTGATATCCATAGGTATAAGGTGTTACAAAAATTAATGCATGCATTCATATCATAAAGAGCACACATAATCAAATTATCTTCTTGTATGTTCATTTAATCATACATATACCCTTATCATGTGATCATGACAATCATCAATAATAAAAGTCTAGAACTATACCTGATGTGTGGAAGCCATATATTGGATTTATACCATATCGAGAGTCAAATCACATATAACATATTGTTATTATATGGTTATGTAACTTGTAGTAATTACTTAATCTTGGTTTCATTTGGTTACTTAGCCTAGCTCATAATTTAATACCCGAACTATAAGTATATGGGTGGTGAATATGAGCGCTCTCATGAGCTTAGACCACCCTATTCATCTGTTATGTACTCATCTGAGCACCTAGGTCAAGTGTGCTATCATGAACTTAAACCAACTCGACTGAGTAAAAAAAACATGTTATTGCTAGCTAAAGGGTCAAGGGCACTCTCATGAGCTTGAACCACCTTGCCCATGGGTCAAGGGCACTCTCATGAGCTTGGACCACCTTGCCCATAAGTAAAAATTGTAAGTCCCATGGTAATGCAAATTACCTTAAATGGCATGTCATCTATCTTATAATTAGTCCTAGTAAGAGTAATGGGCTTACAAGATCTATTATGTATTTATTTCTTTATTTATTTTGTGTTGTTCATATCATTAGTACAACTCATGTAATTTCATATCATCTTATTCATGGAAAGCTTTTCAAATGACTATAACTTGTATCTAGACATGTACTATAAATATATTCATGGCATCAATCATAGTCTTTTTCATGTATCAACATCATGCCAAAATCTCATAGTTAATATAAATCTTATCTCATATACCTTAGTCATTTGCATTTAAAATTTATTACCTTTCATTCATGTTTGTGACATATAATTATCGTGTAAATCATGTTAAAAATATTGTACCATCAATACTAAACATTTGGAGGCATAACATATGATATAAAAAAATTCTCAAAAGTTGTGACCCTGTACATGCAAGTCAAAATGACACACCAGTGTAGGCATTGTGTGTGGCATAAGCAACTGTGTTGCACAAATGGGCTACAAGGACATTTCGAGGTGTGCAACTCAGTATGCCCTGTGCTGTTACGAGCTACTGCACACCATTAAGTGTGTGATCCTTGATCATGCTCGTATTTGCTACTGGGCAGCCATATCCTTCACTTGTGTGATCTTGCCATTGTTAGAGAGGTGCTCTAAAGGCAATCACCTTTAAGCACTTATTGTACAAACTCATTTTGAATGAATAAAAAGACATTTTTCATTTAATTGATGTTCATTTATATTATGAATTGATTGGATATTAAATCAATTAGTGAAGTCCATAATATAAACATAGCATGAAAGAAATCATGATGAGATCATGATAATGAGATTCTTATCATTTGTAATTATATTAGTATCTAAATTATCCCTAGTCATAGGATTAATGAGATAGGACATTATTAATTCGAATAGACTAGCACATGTTATAATGCTTGATTGGATCAAGTAGTAGATCTCATAAGTTGTGAACATGAGATGCTCAGAGTTAACATATGGATGCTTGCTAAGAGTAGTCAAGTACATTGGATGACCTGCTATGAGACAATCATATGGATTATCTATTTAAATGTCAATGATAGTCTCATAATAGCAATGGTGCAAGCATCCTTAGACTTGAGATACTCAAGGATATCTTGCATATTGATTTTGTACTTTGACTCCACTCCTTGTTGCCTCATAGAGGTCGCTCATAGGGTGGTGATTAGGTACAGGTTGAGGTATTCAAAGGTAATTGAGTAGTCGACAAAGGATTCACCACTTTTAATAGAAGAAGAGTATACCTATGGCCTCTTGTCAAGGTCATTACTCGAGAATCTCTAGCCATAGTGGAAATGTTATGAATATGGCCTTTAGTGACATGTATAGTAGAGTAATGAGCCTAAAGGACAAGATTTAACATCACTTGGGCTAGGTGTGATGTAGTCAGTCTAGCGGGAGTTGACGCATGGTCCATACTCTGAACCGAGTGGGATATAGGATGGTGAAAGGATAAATTGCACGTATATTGTCTATTGAAAAGTTCTTAGTCAAACCTTTCCAGTCAATTGGAGGTTATGATGTGTTGCTAGATACTGCTCATGACTTGCTTGAATTAATTGTTAATTCGAGTGGCCAATATAACTGGGAACCTAACGGGTCATACGCATTGGAGGTGTGAAGAATGAGTAAAATGTTCTTGGATATGATCCAAATTTGAGAGAAAAATATGTGAAGTCGGACCATGATGGGATCACTGAACAAAATCTTGAAAAATTGCTCGGGGCAGTCGCAGGTCAACTAGCCTGCTGGACATGCTGCTGGCAACATAAGCTGCTTGGAAGTTGGCCAATTCCCGTAATCCTCCTATTTTCATGCCACTTTGATTTTTGAATCAAGTTTGGGTTAGAGTGGGACTCTAAGAGTCTAGGAAAAAAATGGGAGACATATAAATATTATTTTGAGCGGAAAATAATATAGAGCCAAAAATAATTGGAGTGTTTTAATTTCATTTTCTCTCAAAAGATCAATTTCTTTACTAGTATATAGAAATTATTCAAGCCATCTCCCTAAGAGTTTTGTTCTTCGATCTTCACGTGGATACCATTAGAGACACATCCATTTGGATTGTTGCAGTTTACAACAACCCGAAAATGTGAAAAATTGAAGAACAAGTCAAGAAATTAAAAGGTATTAATTTCTAACTATGTATTTCATCAATTAGTATTAATAGCACAAGTAGATTTTTATGAACCGGATTTTAAAACTTTTAATTTCTACTGCATTTTATGAATGTGATTTATTTTCAAATCCCAACATTAGTATCAGAGTCCCGTTGTGTCCATTAAAATTACTTTTAATTCAAGATGTAATTAGATTGCATAGTTTTTATGATTTTTGTTCTATAGGAATAAAAAATTGAAATTAATTTATAAAATTCGTTTTAAATATTTTTCTTTCTATAATATGATCATGGGTTGTTTGAGAATGATTATTTTGATTGAAAAATGGTTTGAATGTGATTCAAATAATTAATTTCGAATTTATTGTAAAATTGCTAAAAATTGTATTTTGATGAACTTGTGATGTTGTTTGATTTGTATGATGGGACATTTCATAAATTTTTTTGTAATTTGATTATGGAAAAAATATTTTAATATATTGAGAATGTTTTTAAGTCTCTAGAAGTATACAATAATTAATCAAAAATTATTTTAATTAATTTTTCAAACAAATACCAAAACAAGTCTATTTTAGTGCACCCGGCGAGATTATTTTGTTTGAATTTTTTTGTATGTATATATTTCAGTTCCAGCACCTTAATATTTTTTATGCGATATTTAATGTGTTATTTTATTTGAATTTAAATTTCAAAATTAATTTTAGACGATAAATGAGTCATTTTAGGTGTCTAGTGTTTTGGCTAATTTTTCTTGATGATTTTAGCTTGTACCAAAATTATTTTGATAGATTTGAGCTGACTTAAAAATGCTTAGAATGATTATATAAGATTCTAGAAATTTTGGAAATTTTTTGGAAATTAATTTTGAATTAATTTAAGTTGAGCAATTACAATTCCTATATGACTAGATGGTGGTATGTATGTTAAATTAAATTGTCTAATTTTTGACACCATAATAACTTAATTTTAAGGTCGATTAAGTTTGAATTAATTTATGAAAATATGGAATTTAATTAATTTGATTAAATATGAAAACTTATGTTGAAATGACATATAAAATTAAATTAACCGAAATAATATAAGTAGACAATTTTAGTTCAAGAGTTGAAATTGACTTTCATATTTGGAATTCAAAATTATCACTGTCTTATTTTATTTTATTTTATGCATTAGAGAATTCATGCTTGGGGTGAATGGAATGACATGATGGATGATTATGAACTTAGACCCAATGTGATTGAGCATGCATGATTTATTTTGTTTTATAGTAAATAGGGCATGCATATCCCTACCTTTTTTTTCTTTCTTATGTATTTCTTTTCTCATCTCACTTCCCTCAAATGTAAATTGAGGTTTTCTATTTTGAAATATGTAATTAGATTACATAAAATTAGGATAGAATAGATATGCAAAAAGAGCAAGGAGCAATAAAGACGGTGTCATAAGCAAGAAGACTTAGAAATATGAATTTGATTTCTATTTTATATGTTGTAATTCATGCATCTACCTAAATTTGACCTAGTCAATCCTTCCATGACTTGAGAGATTAATGTTAGGTTTTCCATAATCATGCCATATAGTTATAGTAACTATTGAATGTATGTCTATGTATGGATGTATGTTTAACATGCAATAAACATGATGAGACTTTATTAACAAAATCTCTTAATAAATAATAATTAAGACAACTATTGAGTGTATGTCTATGTATGGATGTATGTTTAACATGCAATAAATATGATGAGACTTTATTAACAAAATCCCTTAATAAATAATAATTAAGACTAATGTCTTCCATTAATATGGGAAGAACCAAAGTTCTTCTAGATTCTGGGTTGTTAAGCTCACTCAAGCCTGCTATATAATAATATGTCCAAACCATTGAAATATGATTTCATGATTAATGGGTTGGTCTTAACTAATTTCATTGATTTATTGAGCTGACTCAAAGTCAATGTAAATTGGAGGCAATGTTGGGTAAATGTACATGTATCAAGAGTTGATAGCCCAATGATTTGTGCACACATCAATTAGTTGATAGCACAATTTGGTAGTTGCATTTAAAGATGCAATTGGTATGGATCAAATACCTACCGATTTAATTTAAGAAGGCTTGTTGAGCTGACTTAAGGTTTTTTTAAATTTGATTTGGATACCGAACCACTAGGAGAATTTCCAAATAAGTTCTTTCAAGTTCATAGTGAGGGCTATGTGTTCACAATAAAATAATGGGAGCCATAATGCATTTTTTTTAAAGACCTAATATCATGCATTCATGTACATTCTCTAACATAATCTCTTTTATGTCTAGGTTGCTAGAAACATCAACATCATGTCTACAAGTGTGAATTTGTGATTTATAATGGAACAAACAAGTTGGCTGGAACTAATTTCCTAGATTGGCTTAGGAATTTGAGAATAGTTCTCAAATCCGAAAAAATAGGCTATGTCTTGGATGAGCCACTTTCCAATTCCCTTACTACTGATGCTTCTAAAGAGGTTCAAAAGACTTACAAGAAGCATCTCGATGATAGTGAGATGGCAACCTATATTATGCTTGCTACTATGTCATCAAAGTTGCAAAAGCAGCATGAGGCTATGGATGCTAACACCATAGTCTATCATCTTAGGGAGCTTTTTGATGACCAGGCATGATCTGAAAGGTTCGAGATCTCTAAGCTGCTCTTTTGCTCCAAGATGATTGAGAGGACATCTCCAGTGCAATATGCTCTAAAGATGAATAGCTATATTGAGAGGTTGGCCACCTTGGGATTTGTGATGGACCATGAATTAAGTATAGACTTAATTCTTAGTGGTTTGACTGATAGTGATATATATTTTGTTCTTAACTATAGGATGAAACATATTTCCACCACTATTCTAGAGTTGATGAACATGTTCATGACAACTGGGTCATTTATCAAGAAGGATAGTAAGACTGTGATGCTGATGGACTCTTCTAGTTCTAAGAAGAAGAAAAAGTCCATGAAGCCTAAAGGAGATGTGGCTAAGAAGAAGACCAAAGAGACTGCCCAAAAGGGACTTGCTTCTAGTGTGGTAAGGATAGCCATTAGAAGAGGAACTGCAAGGCCTACTTGGAGTCCTTGAAGAAGAAGGCATCTAATGCTCTATCTACTTTAAGTTTTTATGTCATTAAGGTTAATATTGTTTCCAATAATAATATATGGGTATTAGATACTGGCTGTGGCTCACACATATGTACTGATATGTAGGGCCTAAGGAACAGTAGACAACTCAACATGGGAGAGTCGAACCTCCACGTTGGAAATGGAGCAAGGGTTGCTGCATTAGCTGTAGGAACCTATGTATTGACCCTCCCTAATGGGCTTGTTTTAAATTTGGATAATTGTTTTTATGTACCTACTTTGACTAAAAACATTATTCCTATTTCTAGTTTGAATAAAGATGGTTTCCATTTGACTTTTAACAACAATTGTTGTTCTATTATATTGAATGGTACTCTTTTATGCTAGTGGTACATTATGCAATGGAATATACATATTAGATATGTCAAATCCAATTTTAAATATCAATGACAATAAGAGGCAAAAATAAGATATCTTGAAATCATCTTATTTATGGAATTATCGTCTTGGCCATATAAGTGAGAGGCGTATGACTAGGCTATACAAAGATGGTAGCTAGGGGTCATTTGATTATAAATCATATGACACATGAATATTGCTTATTAAGTAAAATGACAAAATCACCTTTTAGTGGAAATGGTGAACGTGCTACTAAACTATTAGACCTAATATATTCAGATGTATGTGGCCCAATGTCTGTGCATGCCAGAGGTGGTTATCCCTACTTCATTACCTTTATCGATGATTATTCATGATTTGGGTATGTGTATCTTATGAGATACAAGTCTAATGCATTTGAGAAGTTCAAAGAATTCAGACATGAAGTAGAGAAACAACTTGGCAAGATATTAAATCATTTAGATCCGATTGAGGTGGTAAATACTTAAGTCAAGAGTTTCAAGTTTATTTGAGGGATAATGGAAGTCCACCTTTCATGCCATAATACAATGGTGTAGCTAAAAGGAGAAACCGAACCCTGTTGGACATGGTGAGGTCGATGATGAGCCTAGCAAAACTCCTTAAGTCCTTTTGGGGTTACACACTGATGACTGCTATTTATATATTCAATGGAGTCCCTTCTAAGACAGTTGATACTACTCCATATGAGATATGGAAAGGCAAGAAGCCTATACTTTCTTATATGAAAGTATGGGGTTGTCCAGCTTATGTAAAGCGGACAATGTCAGACAAGCTGGATGCTAAGTCTGACTGATGTCTATTTGTAGGATATCCTAAAGAAACGATTTGATATCAATTCTATAATCCTTTGGAACAAAAGGTGCTCATTTCAAAGCATGTTACCTTATTAGATATGCAAGCTTCAAATATCCATTTATGGATTGAAGCAACCTTCGAGGAGTTGGAATATCTGATTTGATGAGACAATTAAAGAGTTTGGTTTCTCACAAAATCTAGATAAACCCTGTGTGTATAAGAAGGTTAATGGGAGTGCAGTCGTTTTCCTTATATTGTATGTAAATGACATACTAATTATATGAAACGATGTCTCAATCTTTCAATCCGTTAAAGTTTAGCTTTCTAAGAATTTCTCCATGAAGGACCTTAGAGATGCAACCTAGATCTTGGGGATAAAGATATATAGAGATAGATCTAAGAGGCTGTTTGGTCTTTCTCAGTCTACATATATAAATAAGATGCTAAGGAGATTTAGCATGGAGCAATCCAAAAAAGGATTTATTCACATTACTTATGGGATTACCCTTTCAAAGTCCATGTGTCCAAATACACAAGACAAGAGGACTCGTATGAGTTTGGTCCCATATGCTTCTACTATAGGATCAATCATGTACGCTATGATATGTACTACACCCAATGTATCATATGCTTTAAGTGGCACGAGCAGATACCATTTGGACCCTAGTAAGGGTCATTGGGTGGCTGCCAAGAATATCCTTAAGTACTTAAGAATGACTAAGGATGTATTCTTGGTTTATAGAGATAAAGACCTTGAGGTAAGCGGATATACAGATGCCAGTTTCCAAACTAACAAGGATGACTCCAAATCTCAGTTAGGTTATGTAATTGAATGGTTGAGTAGTCAGTTGGAAGAGTTCCAAATAGGACACGACTGTTGATTCCACAACCGAAGCAAAGTACATTGCAGCTTCTGAGGCAGCCAAAGAAGCAATTTGGACAAGGAAGTTCATCACTGAGCAGCAGTGGTTCCAATATTATTAATCCGATATAGCTATATCGTGACAAAAATGGAGCCATTGCACAAGCAAAGGAACTACAGTCTCATCAAAGGTCCAAACACGTGCTCGGACGCCACCATGTGATTAGAGAGATCATAGGTAGAGGTGATGTAAAAGCAGAGAGTATGCCCACTAATTAGAATATTGCTGATCCACTCACAAAGCCACTTCCCAAAAGAAGTATGATTCTCATGTACTTACCTATGGTATTCAATACAAAGGCGATTGGCTTTAGTGCAAGTGAGAGTATGTTAGAAATGTGCTCTAAAGGCAATTATCTTTAGGCACTTATTGTACAAACTCATTTTGAATGAATAAAAAGGCATTTTTCATTTAATTGATGTTCATTTATATTATGAATTGATTGGATCTTAAATAAATTAGTGACGTCCATGATATAAATATAGCATAAAAAAATCATAATGAGATCATGATAATGAGATTCTTATCATGTGTAATTATTTTAGTATCTAAATTGTCCCTAGTCATAGGATTAACAAGATGGGATAAACTAGCACATGTTACAATACTTTATTGGATCAAGTAGTAGATCTCATAAGCTGTGAACATGAGATGTTCAAAGTTAACATGAGATGTTCAAAGTTAACATGAGATGTTCAAAGTTAACATGTGGATGCTTGCTAAGAGTGGTCAAGTACATTGGATGACCTGCTATGAGACAATCATATGGATTATCTATTCAAATGTCAATGATAATCTCATCATAGCAATGATGCAAGTATCCTTAGACTTGAGGTACTCAAGGATATCTTGGATATTGATTCTTTGCTTTGATTCCATTCCTTGTTGCCTCATAGAGGTTGCTCATAAGGTGATAATTGGGTACAACTTAAGGTATTCAAAGGTAATTGGGTAGCCGACAAAAGATTCACCACTCCTAATAGAAGGAGAGTATACCCATGGCCTCTTGTTGAGGTCATTACTCAGGAATTTCTAGCCAAAGTGGAACTATCATGAAGATGGTATTTAGTGACATGTCTAGTAGAGTAATGAGCCTAAAGGATAAGATCTAACATCACTTGGGCCAAGTGTGACATAGTTAGTCTAGCGGGAGTTGACACATGGTCTATGCTCTGAACCGAGTGGGATATAGGATGGTGAAATGACGAATTACGGGCAGGCCAAATGGGCCTACCCAGTATGCAGCTACATACTACTAGCAGCATAAGCTGCGTGGAAGTTGGCCAATTCCCCTAATCCTCCTATTTTCATGCCACTTTGATTTTTGAATCAAATTTGGGTTAGAGTAGGACTCTAAGACCCTAGGGCAAAATTGGGAGGCATATAAATATTATTTTGAACAGAAAATAATATAGAGCCAAAATTAATGAAAGTGTTTTAATTTCATTCTCTCAAAAACTAACTTTTTTTGCTAGCATATAGAAATAATTCAAGTCATCTCCCTAAGGGTTTTGTTCTTCGATCTTCACATAGATACCGTTAGAGACACATCTATTTGGATTGTTATGGTTTATGACAACCTAACAAGATGAAAAATTGAAGAATAAGTCAAGAAATTAAAAGGTATTAATTTCTATCTATATATTTCATCAATTAATTTTAATGGCACAAGTAGATTCCTATGAACCGGGTTTTGAAAATTTTAATTTCCGCTGTGTTTTATGAATGTAATTCATCTTCAAATCTCAAAAGCCATCAAATCCGTGTAGGCCAATTTAGTCCCTGTAAATATCAGTTTTGATCTTTTTATGATTCCAATACTCTATTCTTCAAATTTTCAATGTTTTATCAACCAAATTCAACCATTTTTCAAGTAATCTAATCATGTAATAACCCATCTAAAAATAATCCAATCATTTATCTCATACTTCAACGTAAATCAAGTATTATTAGCATCCTATAATAATTAAATTCCATGATTTCACAGTGAACTGAATAAAATCAAATAATCATTTAAGCATGCCAATCAATAGAAAATTTAAAAGACAATTTTTATGATTATATATGTATAAACCTCTAATATGGGAGCCTTAAAATCATTGCTAGCAATCTCTCTAGGCTTGGTTGGTGTCTCCACCAATCATATCGCATAAAAAATATGTAACCAAAGATTAAGGGCAGACCAACAATCATGTTCTTCCCCTTAAGAACAGACTTATAATTAAAATCCCTAATATATAAAACCTAAGGAAGAGACCAAAATCACTTACTATTAAGTAAAAATAATCGGTATTGTGAAATATTCCAACAAGTTTGTTTAATCTTATTAAACCTTCTCTACTAGAATTTTGGTGGGTTTTTTTTTTTGGAAATTTCAAAGGGAATAGGAGGAGGTAGGTCTTTGTTAGTGTGGGGAGGCTAGGGTTCTCTAAATGTGGAAAAGAGAATATGACATGTCTTTAAATAGTTTAACCTGGCACTTGCACGAGCATGCATTTGGCTTACCCTTACATATCAACACAGGCATGTAGCTCACACCATGTGTGTGATCTTTTTTTTTTTAACTTCTAATTACCAAAATACTCCTCATATACCATATTAATTTCTAGGTCTTACTTTGTGGGTGTTGCACAACAGGTTCTCTTTTCAACAAATAGAAGATCACACAATACCTCTCAACGGATTCTCTTTTCTTCAAATCTAAAAATGTCAACACATGCAACTAACCTTTTCAATGGAGATTGCCTTTAATACCGGCCAACCTAGACTATTGTTTGTTATCACCTTCCACGATCGTCAACCTTGTTGTAATACCACTTTATTGGAAACCTGGTGGGCAAATAATGGTAAAATTATGAAGAATCACAAAGCATAAGAAGGATGGAAGAGGGATAACAAAAAAATAACTTATACCATTATATACTTTTGCTCCACTCTTACAAAACTACTCAAACCTTATACATATATAGCTAAAATTAAGTAATCCTTCAATCTCTCTATTAAATATTCACATACATATCTAGCCATTCTTATCACATACATAAAATCCTAAACTTACTAAGTACATGCATAATTATATTCTTATCTTATCATGATAATTCATACTTATTATAACACACAAACCTAGAAAACTTAATTAAATTGCAAATTACTATTTCCAATATCCCTCTTGATTTGCAATTTCTTCATAACTTTAATCTATCATATTTTCGTCCTTGATTCGAACCACATCCTGGAGGAAAATCACATACTACTAATACCGTTCTTCTACTTGGTTGAATTGATTCTCCATGATTACTTGACTTTTCACATTCTCATTCCTCCATCTTAGTCTTCAAGCCATTCCTATCATTCATTAAAACTTTTTCTAAGATCTCATACATTTGATTCAAATCTTCCAAATCATTTTTCACTTCATATAATACTCACTACTTCACATCTTTAATGATCACGTCATAAACACATTTTAAATAACTTATCACATGTAAAGCAGCTTCATTCTCAACATCCTTCTTTGTTTATATCCTGAATCCAATTTGACCATACTTTCTATACATGTCTTTTAAAATAACTTTTGCCACAAAAATTTGTTAATGATCTAGATCACTTCTTTTACATTCATAAATTGCAGGTGGCAAAGCCAACTTCTTAAGTAATTCTTTTAGAATTAACTTATATGGAATTGTCACAATTATAGGCATTTCATTCTCCATTTTCTTGCATTATAGGCTTCGAAAACCTGACATCTTATTTGTAGTTTGACTTGTAAGTTGTTTCATAGAGAATCCTTCTAAAGTTCATGTGAAAGCTGCCAAGAGAATTCTTTGTTATCTTAAAGGAACCAGATTATGACATTTTTATTCTTCTTCTAAAAAATACAATTTGATGAGTTTTTGTGATAGTGATTATGTTGGAGATCGTGTTAAAAGGAAAAGCACTATAGGTTTTGTGTTCTTTTTGGGAAATAATGCAATATCATGACGTTCAAAGAAGCAACTAATAATTTCTCTCTACAGGTGAGTCAGAATATTTTGTTGCTACTGCTTGTGCTTGTCATGCTATTTGGCTAAGGAGATTGTTGAAAGAATTTCATTTGGAGCAAATTGAAGCAACAAAGATCATGATTGATAATAAGTCAACTCAAGCTTTAGCAAAGAATCCAGAGTTTCATGATTGAAGTAAACGTATAGACACAAGATACTATTTTATTTGAGAATGCATTTCAAAAAAGGAAGTTGGAAATAGAAACTTGATTTTCTAGAATCATGCAGCAACTTTGAGAAGGCATTTGAAGGGCCATTGTTATTCAAATTGAGTGATTCAAAA
>CATIWF010016673.1:0-27424 GCA_949630135.1 Balakata baccata | reverse complement strand
GGCAGTTACGGAGTAAGATGGGAATGGAAAGGCGGTTTTGATGGCAAATTTGTTCAATGTGTTACATGTTTACATTTGATTGAAGCTTTTAGATAAATATTATTATTAGTATTATTGAGTGTGGTAATAATAATTTGAATTTAAATTTTAGATATATAATTATTTTAGGAAGCATTATGTCATTTTTAAATAAAAATAGATTATGGCCAAAAAAAAAATAGTAATTAAAAATGGGAGTATCGAGATTATTAAAATCAATTTATTGGGTTAGTTGAGAAAAGACAGCCAATAGTAAGCAACTTGTTATTGTACAATGCAATTAATATACGTGTAAGTTTGTTTTTTCTGTACAGTGTTAGGAGTCAAAGAGCATCAAAAGCAACACTACCTTCTCAACCTTTTAATTAATTTCTGCCTCTGCCTGTCTGCCTCACTTTTTTTTTTTTTTTCCTCTGATACTTCCGAACACCGCAGCTCCCCAACACTCAAAAGAAGCTTAAAGTCTGTAATTCACTCAATTATAACAACCCAAAAGAACCCCAGGGCTGAAACCTACTGCAGAATATTTGGCCCATGTTGGGTGCAGGAAAGTTCTGGTGTTCCCGGTGGGGAAGTGGTACTACGAGCAGTTCAAGAAAAGTGGTTGGAAATAAAATGCGGAGAGGGTAGAAAATAGAAGGGAAACTCGTTGCTTTCATATTCATGACTTCACACCTCTCCTAATTATTATTATTATTATTATTATTATTTTATATTCTTGGCACAGCCCTCCTAATTATATAGCTCTCCCTCAATCGTTTTTCCTCTTTCATTGCGGACCAGACCAATAGAATTATTTGGAAATCTTTTGCCCAAAGACTAAAATGTAGCATTTTATTATTGATTTAGATAATTTATTAATGTCAATATTGTCTAAACAAATAAGTCAATAATTGAATAAAAGAATAAAAATGTATATTTTTTTAATTATTAGGTTATTCAAAGTTTTAAATCCTTTTCAAACATATACATTTTTTTTGGGTACAATAATGGATGGATTTTAGTTTTTGTAATTTTGTGGGTCATTCCATATATAAAGCCACAAAGGCCACTCCTCCTATTAATTTATATTAAGCAGTGGTCCATTTTCTAGAATAATTCAGAGCCACTAAGCTCATCATGACAATGAAATCCCTCATTGGATCTATCTTCTCCATACAAAATCACTCCACCTTCCATATTTGACGTCATTGCTTACGTACCCAAGTAAAATATTTCATTTATTTTATTATCTACAATATTTTCTTCTAAAATTATTGAATTTAATTTTTACAAAAAAAAAAATATGGCACACAAATAAATTTACAGAACAATTCATTTTGCATACATGAATGACAATCTATTCATTCAATCTATTTATAAAATCAATATCATTAAATTATTTCATAAATTTATTAATCGGGTCACTGTAAAAAAGTATTATATGAAAATTCATAATAATTAGAAAAAAAAGAAGAAGTATTATATGAAATAAATTTTCATATATAACAAGGTAGGTAGGTTGGTGTATTTTCCTTCCATGTGTCCCCTTCTTCTTCACATATCGAATTCCCTGCAACCAAATTCTTGTCCTTCAATTAATGGAGGATTCAACAAAGCCCGAAGTTTCTCTGGAGTTACCTCCTTTTCTTCGAATATATAAAGATGGCACTGTTGAAAGACTCATGGGCACGGACGTTGTTCCCCCTTCGTTGGAGACTGATGTTGTTCCTTCTTCTTCCGCTGATCATCCTGATACCACCAATAGTATCAATGTCCAATCTAAGGATGTCATCTATTCCCCAGAACTAAATCTCTCCTCCAGGCTTTACCTCCCCAAAAACACCGGCCGTGTTCAGAAACTCCCTCTCCTTCTGTACTACCATGGCGGTGGCTTTATCATCGAAACTCCTTTCTCTCCTTACTACCATAATTTCTGCAACAACTTATCCTCAGAGGCCAACGTCATAATCATCTCCGTAGACTATCGAAGAGCGCCGGAGCACCGTCTCCCCGCCGCATATGACGATTCATGGTCGGTGATTAAATGGGTTGCCTCCCATTCTTGTGGAGATGGTCCTGAAGAGTGGATAAACCGACATGCAGATCTACGGAGGGTGTTCTTAGCAGGAGACAGTGCTGGCGGGAACATAGCACATAACATCGCCATGAAATATGGGGAAGAGAAAGAGAAGCTAGAGGAGATTAGGATTGTAGGGAGTGTGTTAGTACATCCTTATTTTTGGGGAAAAGAACCCATTGGAAATGAGGTGAAAGAAGCACAAGTGAGATCAAAGATCGACTCTTTTTGGTTTTTTGCATATCCTACAACAATTGGATGTGACGATCCTTGGCTTAATCCTGCTGCTGATCCAAAATTTGGTGACTTAGGGTGCAGTAAGGTTCTTATATTTGTGGCAGAGAAGGATGTGTTGAGAGATAGAGGTTGGTATTATTATGAAAATTTGAAGAAGAGTGGATGGAAAGGAGATGTTAGGATTGTTGAAGCTAAAGATGAGATTCATGTGTTTCATATATTAAATCCAGACAAGGAGAATGCTAAGGCTATGCTTCGGGATATTATATCTTTCATCAATAGCAATTAGTATGTATGAATATTGACTTTTGTATGGAAAATGGGATGGTATTTGAGTATTAAGGATATAATTACCGGTGGCACGAATTCCTTCTTTACAAGTTTTGGTATGGAAATTCAGTAAAGACCAAAAAAAAGGACAGCTAGTCGGCAACCTCTTCCCACACTTTACGAAATTGTTCAATAAATTTGTGAATTAACTTAGACGAGACGATTAATTATATACATGGCACATATATAGGACAATATTGCCATGGAAACAAGTGGTATTGGTTCTTCATCTTTGTCAACTTGCGGCGATACTCACATCATTGAATATCCACCTTTTTTTTTTCTTTTTTGTTAACCAAAGTCCATAACTAATCAACTCTAAGTAGTAGTTTCGGTTGTGATATTAAGCCATGGGCCACGGCCATGGACACCCGTCTAGCCTATGGCTATAGGTTTATAAAAGAGTAAATTTCGTATTTACCGAAATTTTTATATTTTTTATTTTTATCCCGAGTTTTTATTTTTATCGAAAATTATTTTATTTGTACCGATTTTTTAAATTTTCGCTTTTAGTGAAAGAAAATGGTTGTGTATTATAGTTTTTTAGAAGAATTTGTTCATTGGTGGCAATAAAGAAAAAATTTACTCAGTTTTTTTAGAGCCAGTAGATAAAGGAGATTTATGTACGATACTTTTATTTTACAAAAATATTTATCATCATCGTTGCATCCGACTATAATATCCTAAATATAGTCATTGTCTATTGTGTCGTCTTAATGTTTGGAATCATTATAATTTATGTTATTATATGTATTTGTTTATTAATCATCAATTATTTTTTATCTTTCAAAGATATGTCCAAAGGTATATTGGACTTTACATCATTTTTTCACAATTGTTTTAGACCAAATGTATCCATGATATATATTCAAAGTATACCAGATTTTATAGACGGTTACCCTAAGTATTTTATGTTAGAGGTATCCCTAATATATACTCAAAATATGCACAAAATATACCAGACTTTATTGCTTTTTGTTCACAATTGTTTTAGGTCAATGGTATCTCTAAAATATACTCAAGATATACAAGATTTTATAACTGTTGTTCACAAATGTTTTAGACTTAAGGTATTTTCAAGATATACCAGACTTTATAATCTTTGTTCACAATTGTTTTAGCCCGAACATATTCCCGAAATATACCTAAGATATACAAGAGATACATGTGTAATTGTAGAAAATTTTTTTCGGTAAAATTGAAAAAAATATTGAGAGCAGGTAAAGTAGTAAGAAAATATTTAACAACCTTTTTATTTTCCTCGTTAATTAAATTTAGAGAGTTTCATGCCTACCTATAAACTCCTTATTTTCCTTCTTTTTTATCTCATTCTCTAAAATTTATATTATTTCACTTCAGATTTAAGAGCCACTAAGAGTTTCTAAGTAATATTTTATTATTTATCTTTCTTATTTTTTTAATTTTCTTTCTCTTTCATTCTTTTTGTGTCTTTTACTCTTTATTTTTATTTTTTTAGATAATTTTATTAATAAAAAATTAAAATAGAAAGTGAGATAAAAAATATTGTTGAAATATACACAATTTTCAAAACAAACTAAAATAAATAGTGAATTTTTTATAATATAATAGAAAGTGAAATAGAGAGCATTATTAGAGATACTCTAATTATTTTATTTGATATTTATGAAAAATTTGCTTGTAAGTAAATATGTCAACATTGTTTAAATAAATTAATGTCCGAATTGATCGATTATTCCAAAGGATTTAAATTTGCACGTCCCAATTGTGTTCCATACAAAACACTTTGAGAAAACAAAAAAAATCAAAGATATTTTCTCTCAATAATCATTTAAATACAATTAAATAATGATTATTAAATTAAAAAAAGAATAAAATAAAAAGAAAAGAGTTGATAACGTCATTATTATTAAAAATTAAAATAATAATTTTTTAATTCAAATTTTATATAATCCGAGTCTTATATTTTTGTAATTTTTTGAAAATCATAGAAAGCGTATAAGTTAGTCTCTTCAAAAATTTGATAAAAAAAAAAAAAAAAAAAAATCCAAGATGAGTCAAAATTTTGCACCGTTTCCATTTCCATTTCCTCAATCAACATATATTTTTTCCTGATCGATAGAAAACCAAAAACGTTGGCCATTTTCCCTGCCACCAACGAAGCATACCTCTTGATATTTTCTCCTCCAATCAAACACAAAACCCCACCGCACTTCTTCCTTCCATCTTTCTATAGCTTGCTTTTAGGATTATCCACTATGGAGGGCAAAGCTCTCCTTCGCTCTCTTTCTCCTTCCTCTGTTGCCTCCTGCCATAGATTCCTCTTCCCCCGCACTCCCAGACTCCCTCCTTCTTTCTCTCCTTTCTCTTCCTCTTCTTCTTCATCTGCCCTCTCTGGTTCTCCCTTTCTCCTTCACCGTTCTCTTTCTTCTCTCACTAGACGCTCCCTCCTCCGCCGCCACTGGAGGCTATTCCCTGTTGCTTCCACCGTCTCCTCTTCTCTTCAGTTCAATAGACACTTCTCCTCTCTCTCCCCTGCAGCTGTTGCCGCCCAGCCAGCTCAGTCCTCTCCAGGTGCCACTCTTCGTACTTACATCGATAGTTTTAGCTGAACACGAATTTCTTTCAACTTTATAGTTGTAATCTTGTTATCAATTTTATCTTTTTTTTTTAACTTAATTTTTTAATTTTACAGAAGAATTGTGTCTATACATCAAAGAAAAAAAGGGAAAAAAAATGATTCTGTGATTGCTGGTGGGCCAAAAACATGAATTTTTAACTGAAAGTTGTAATCTTGTTATTATATTATTATTTTTAATTAACAATTGTATTTTTTTAAGTTTAATTATCATAAATATAAAGTAATTTGATTTGATTCTCTGGGCGTAGATGTTGCTGGCGTGCCAAATGAGATTGCTGAGAAGTTTGGGTTTGAGAAGGTGGCTGAGGAATTCATTGGGGAGTGTAAGTCAAAAGCTGAACTCTTTAGGCATAAAAAGACTGGGGCTGAAGTCATGGCTGTTTCAAATGACGACGAGAATAAAGTCTTCGGCATTGTTTTTCGTACTCCTCCGTAAGTATTAGTTGTTTTCTTTACTTAAGGCTATAGTAGAGGTTTAACGGAGGAGTTGTTTGTTGGATTTCAAAGATAATTAACCTTTTCCTTTAATTGAAAAGTTGCTTAAGCTCATTATTGTCTAATCGGTTCTAATTAATAATGCTGTAATGCAGAAAGGATTCAACTGGGATTCCACACATACTGGAACACAGTGTATTGTGTGGGTCTAGAAAGTATCCTTTGAAGGAACCTTTTGTTGAGTTATTGAAAGGGAGTTTGCATACTTTTCTGAATGCATTTACTTATCCAGATAGGACTTGCTATCCAGTTGCCTCCACAAATACAAAGGTAATAACAAATTGGAAGCTGTACGGTGTTGTCCTTTATTGTTGTTATTTTGCATATGGTTTTGGTTCTTAATTGGTGACTTTAATTTTGAAAACACAGGATTTCTACAATTTGGTTGATGTATACCTGGATGCTGTCTTCTTCCCTAAGTGTGTGGAGGACTACCAAACTTTTCAACAAGAGGGTTGGCATTTTGAGCTCGATGATCCTTCAGAAGAAATATCTTATAAAGGTAACGTTTTTGGAAATACAAGACCCATATATGCTTTTGCTTTCTGCTGTTGGACAGAGTTATATCCTGGTTATAATGTTGGTCTAATTCCTGATAACTTGAATATATTTTCTTTTGTTTAATTTCAGGAGTTGTTTTTAATGAGATGAAGGGCGTCTATTCGCAGCCTGATAATATATTAGGGCGGACTGCTCAACAGGCAACTTCTCTTATCTCTGATTATTTGCTCTCTCTCTCTCCACTTTTGACCCACCACTAACCTTATGGAGCATGTTGATCAGACAACACAATTGATTAGTGCAGCAAGGAGATTGGGCCTAGAAATTGATCACGTGGATTCATATAACATACATTCTTGGTTAATTACTAGTTTTCATTCATAACAGTTATGGATTAAAAGTATTAAATATTCCTGCAAATTATCTCTCTTGTTGTCAAGGTCCTATTCTATAAAAGAATAGAACTAAGCATTAGAAATAATAGGCCTTTGACATACTGCCTAGGGTTAAATGCACTGCACAATCCAAAGCAGCATTATTGCTGGATTTTTCAATTCAACAATGAAAGTTATAAATAATGCATACAAACTTACGTATTAATAGGTTCACAGTAATCCTAAACCTTAAAAATATCTGACTCCTTCAATTTGCTTTAGTCCTCTATAATTTGGACTCTTGTAAAAATCCAAAATAATTTTTCCTCAACATATGCAGATTTGTAGCAATTCTATAAGAAGTGAATTCTAAGGATGTCAAGCAAACCTGTTCCAGCAAAGCTAGAAATAATGCAAATAATCTTAAGTCTTAAATAAAAGATAAGTTCATCATACTTACTCACAACTAACCAACTTGGGTAAACACAAAATTAATACTCTTTACTCAAAAACACATAATAAAAACCTAATTGAAAACTTGAGCATACAAGGAAGTATGCTATGTGATGTCAACTTAAGGTTTAACCCGCAAGTGCACGAGCCAATTGTAGAATGGAAAGTGTCCTCCCGGAGTCAATGTTATGAGGAATCACTAGCTTAAACTCCTAATTACTTAATTACCAATGAACATGAAATGCAACCTAAACACTCTAATCCATTTGATTAAAAACTAAATTAATTAAACAATAAATTAAATTGCAAGTTAATTAAAGAATAAAATCAATGGACAAAGTGAATACCCGGTTTTGCTCACCCAATTTCGCATTCCCTCCCAAGCATTAAATTCATAGAATTAATATTTCATGGCGATCACCTTATGCATTAGCGAATCAAACTAATGAATTAACTAATGTTCAATACAATTTTTAGGTTAGATTAAAGATGATGTGGCAAATAATCAAACCCTAACATATTCATTCCTAATTCAATCATTGTTGGCCAATCAATCATTAAACTAGAAATTAATAAAGTGCAATTAAATTGAAATGGAAATAATAAATTCATTTAACAAAATAATGCGAGTTTATTACAAAATTGGGATTGCTAATCAGGCTCCCAAAAAGAATTTAGTCTAACATGAATACTAAACAAATCAATGTAATATTCATAGTCAAACAAATATTGCAGCAGCAATTGAGAAGAAAAGAAAAGTTATGATGCTCCCTTAAATCTTCAAATCTGGAAATTGGAGGTTGTTGGTCTCCAATCCTTCAAGTCCAAGTCAAAATAATCCTCAAGAGCAAAAGTCGTTCCTCCCTCTAACAACTGATCTACTGGAGAATAAGATTGTCTACCAAGAAGTCTCTTGTGTGTGCAGAAATTTCAAGGAGAGGATGAAGAATTTTGAAACTCTAGAATGCGTCTCCCCCAAATATAAGAGAAAAAGATGAAATAAATGACTAAACTTTTATTCTCCACTCCGTCCCCTTCTTAAGATGTGTTATTTTCCTTTTATATGAGTGAAAAACCCTAAAGGAGTTGATAAAAATCGGGTTTGATAGCTATCCACGTGATTTGCATTGTCCAGTCATCGCATGCACGTGATGGGCGTCGCGTCCGCGACAGATTGCTGTTAACTTTGCTGCTGACTTCTCCTGCATGAGTATTGCTTGCACGCGATGGGCGTTGCTCACGCAACAGATTGCCCACTGCCTTCATCCTGTCACGACCAAGTGATGGTCGTGACGAAGTCGCGATGAACTTTTCTTCACACATTATTTCTCCTCGCTTCCTCAACACCTCCAATGGACTCCATTGTTACCCAAACACCTCCACAACTCAAATCAAATATCAAAACATGTCCTTCATGCTCCTTTCCAACACCTAAAACCTAAAATCATGAAAAACACAATTAGATATCAAATTTATCCATAAATCACATAAAAACAAGAAAACTAAACAACTGAAAACACATATAAAACTATAACAAATATGAACACATCACCATGTAGTCAAACTTGGGTTTCTTTTGTTGGCTAGTTCTTGTCAGCAATGATAGTTGTCATGGCATATTATTGACTTGTTCTTGGCTAGTTCATGCTTAATACATATCCTTCAGCTGCATAGCCTATAAACCAAGATGTATATCATCGCCTTATAAGTGAAAATGTTAAATACACTCATATATCCAATTTTCTACTTGTGCATCTGATCTTCATTGTTTTGCAACATCTGTTTAGTGATGCATATAGATTCTCTTGGTCTGCACTTTGCTGTGATCAATGAAGTTATGCACTATTCTGCATTCTCTGTTAATTTTGAGTGCATAATATTTTGACTTGTTCTCGGTTATTTCATATTTGTTGACAAAGTACTGTAAGAGTTTAATCATAACATGGATTCTTCTTGAATGTGCCTTAAGTCTATAGTGATCCGAATCACCTAGTTCAGAGTGCCAAGCAATACTTATATTGGAAATGTTTTGGTGTGAAATATCCAATTCTTTTATTTGGTGGTAACTGCTACATAAATTTATTCGCAGGCAGTTTTTCCTGACAATACCTATGGTGTTGATAGTGGAGGTGATCCAAAAATTATCCCACAACTGACATTTGAGCAATTTCAGGTCTGTTAAGCAAGTCAAGTTTCTCTTATTATTCTATTTTTCTAGTGTAATGACATTGAACGTGTAAATCCTGGAGCTTTTTGATGGTTTTGAACAATCGACTATCTGAAAAATGCTACTTAATCAGTAAAGTCCAAATGGTAATTTTGGTTTTTGAATCACCACTTACTGTTTTTCATACTTTTCAATAATGGTTTTTCTGTGCCGTTAATTATATGAGCTGTTGCACAATTCCAGTATGCAGGTTTTAAGAAAATTGCAGTGTTTCTTTTTACCTCATAGAGGCTTATGCTGACTTTTTGTGGTTCTATTAATTTTTCTGACCAAAGTGTTTGTGGTTTTATGTAATTGTTCAAAGAGATATATATTTGTGGTTTAAGTTTTATCGTCACTTACAAAACCTCTAGGGCGTTGTAGAGACTCAGTGAAACTCTTCTGCATGGCACTTGTCTTGAATCAGTGCCAGGGAGAATATTGGTTTTACATTTTTTTCCTTGGCCTGGTCTACTATTTCTGTGTAGAAGTGGGCTTGGATTGACATTGTTTCTATTTCTAAATAAAATATATATATATATATATATGTAAAAGTTTAACAATTGCTGCCTTTCTTGTAATATATATATATATATTTTACAAGAAAGGCAGCAATTGTTAAACTTTTACATGATATATACCTTTAGCTAGTTGACCATTCACTTGAATCATCTATGTACAGTATTGTGTTTTCATGAGTTTTAACCTTGTCTTGCATTTTGATCAATTGATTAGATGCAATGCAACACATAGGTAATAAATGTTCTTTGATGTCAAACTTGTTCATAGTGGTTTGGCTTAAATACCTTGATTTTGGTCAAGAATATGTAAGTTGGTCGTTCTCTTGAATCTTTGTATGACTAAGATTACATAAAAAAATATAAAGGAAAAAAATATCCATGATCATGAGTTATGACATGGTTGTGGCAGGACACAATTATCCATGTTTGTTGATATCTATATATAAATATTTTTTCTCATATATTTTTTAATTTTCTTCCAGTACGATACATATGTTTCTCTTTTCATTCCTGAACAAAAATTGCAGGAATTCCACTGTAAATATTACCACCCTAGTAATGCTCGGATATGGTTTTACGGAGATGATGATCCAGTTGAACGTTTACGCATCCTGAGTGGTACTATAAAATATCTCTATTGATATATTATACAAGCAATGCTATCATTCTTTACATTTTCCTTTGATCTATTACGTGATACATATATATATAAACTCATGTTGGTATTATCTAGTTGTTGTGGGCCTTAATAAAGATTTTTGGGATTTACATTGTGCTTAAAAGAGTTGATTGAGCATGTATTCAACCTTTGAAGCATATATGTTTTGATGGTGGGAATCATATGTGGCAGTGTAGTCCATCTGGTTGGATTGACACATATGCTTCAGAATGTGGAATCCATGCTGCGTCAGTTCCTTTTGAATACAATATGAACCCCTTACCTCTTAGTTTCCATAGCTATCTCATCAACATGTTGCTTGGAATTTTGTACAGAGATGAACTAGATGCTAAACTTATCCCCCTAACTTAAGTTCATGATCTATATTATGAAATTAAAAGATATGAATGAACAAACTATCAACAATTCTCTCTCTCTTTTTTTATTGAGATTTTACTTGTTATATTCAACTATATATATATATATATTCATTTTTGCAACCCTGGCTGGCATGTGGGTTGTTAATATTTTCCTTTTTCAGTTCTATGTCCAATTGGCTTCAAAGCTGTCTCTTATTGAAGTTGATAGTCGAATTAAGAAAGGAGTTATTCCCTTTCCGGCAATTTCTAGGATCATATACAGTTAACAGTTTATTTCTTGAAAAGTTTGACATAAAACTTATTAAGTTTAGGACTCTAGCAATTTACTCTTAGATTGGAGTGTCTTACCCTCTTTTACTGTCCTCCTCGCAGAGTATCTAAATATGTTTGATGCAAGTCCAGCTTCAAATGAATCAAAGATTGAGCCGCAAAAACTATTTTCAGAGCCAGTTAGGGTAGTTGAGAAATATCCTGCTGGTGATGAGGGTGATTTAAAGAAGAAGCATATGGTATGCTTAAACTGGTTGCTTTCTGACGAACCCTTAGACTTGGAAACCGAGCTTACACTTGGGTTTCTGGATCATCTTATGCTGGGAACTCCTGCATCTCCCTTGAGGAAAACCTTGCTGGAAAGTGGTCTAGGTGATGCCATTGTTGGTGGTGGGATTGAAGATGAGCTTCTTCAGCCCCAATTTAGTATTGGATTGAAGAATGTTTCTGAAGAAAATATTCAAAAGGTAGAAGAATTAATCATCAGCACACTTAAGAAACTAGCTGAAGAAGGATTTGAAACAGATGCTGTGGAGGCATCGATGAATACAATCGAGTTTTCTCTTAGAGAAAACAATACGGGCTCATTTCCTCGTGGCTTATCGCTAATGCTTCGATCAATTGTATGTTCTACATAATTCTCCATATTTAACAAATAAAGCTCATGTATTATTTTTGAATATGCTAAGTATATTTTGTTTTATTGCAGGGAAAATGGATATATGATAGGGATCCTTTTGAGCCTTTAAAATACGAGAAACCTTTGATGGCCCTAAAAGCTCGAATAACTGAGGAAGGTTCCAAAGCTGTTTTTTCTCCTTTAATTGAGAAATTCATCTTGAACAATCCTCATTGTGTAACTGTAGAAATGCGGGTAAGCTGTTAAGATTTTAGATTGGAAGTTAGTCCCTATAAATGTTTGATGGCTATATATTAACTTTATCGGATGACAACATATATATATATATATATATATTTATATTTTCAGCCTGATCCAGAGAAAGCTTCTCGTGATGATGCTGCTGAGAGAGAAGTCTTGGAGAAGGTGAAAGCCAGTATGACAGAAGAGGATCTTGCTGAGCTTGCACGTGCAACACAGGAACTAAAATTGAAGCAGGAAACTCCTGACCCCCCTGAAGCTTTGAAAACTGTGCCTAGCCTTTCTCTTGATGACATTCCCAAAGAATCTATATGCGTTCCCACAGAGGTTAGTAAGCTTAGTGTTTTATGCTTGAGCATCTGTTGTTATATACAATTTATGGGTGGAGAACTGCATCTAACATGTGTATGCTATCTATAGGTTGGGGAGATCAATGGTGTGAAAGTCTTGCAGCATGACCTCTTCACAAATGATGTCCTATATGCTGAAGTTGTCTTTAATATGAGATCACTGAAGCAGGAACTTCTTCCTTTGGTGCCACTTTTCTGGTGAGATGTTGCCTTAATGATTGTTAACGAATTATCAACTTTCTTTGAGATATAATGGTTGTTCTTGGACAGTCTCAAACAAGCTTTAGAATGAATGCAATTATTTGCTTATGTTAATATGGTTGTCGCTGTTTTGTCTTCTACAGAATGTTTTCAGCTTTTGCTCTTAACTTGTAATGTTTTGTTAAAATCCTTCCTAAAAATTGAGTACTTTTGCTAATTTTGTGCAGATAATTTTGGGAATCCAAATTCTATCATAGTTGACTATGCTATTAATAAAATACTTCATTCTTCAGTGTCGCAAGTTCATTCAATTAATTTGTATTGAAGACATGGGCTAGGTCTTCAATTTTAAAGTCAATTAATCCATCCTTAGTGAATGCAGAAAATATGGTGGACATGATTTAAGCTTCGTTCAACAATAGTTTTAATCTGTCATTTTTAATTTTCTCACAGCAATGGTACTGCCCTGCATCAGAATGTGTCTTCAAACCTCTATTTCTGCTTTATTCCTCATTTTAATCCTCTACTAGTCATGGTAATGCTATATGAATGTTATAATATCCTTGATATTCTTGCATTTCTGTTTGTCCAAAGAAAATGGAGTAAAACTTTTGGGTGTTTGAATGTGCTTGTTACAAGGCTAGGTGCTGTTTTTGAATTTCTTCTACTGGTGCATCTATTCACTTTTTTACACTTCCTCAATATTCTTGTAGTCAGTCACTGCTTGAGATGGGTACAAAAGATTTGACCTTTGTGCAACTTAATCAGTTGATTGGAAGGAAAACTGGAGGAATATCAGTTTATCCATTCACATCATCTATTCGAGGCCAGGAACAACCATGCAGCCATATTATTGTTCGTGGAAAAGCTATGGCTGGACGTGCTGAAGACTTATTTAACCTGGTATCTTGTAACTGAATTGGCTAGCTAGATTATATATTCCATTTTTTTAGGGCAAAAAATGTCTCTCTTATGTTTGTGAAGCATCAAAATTCCAGTCCTCAGTAGGCTTACCCCAAAGCTGGAATAAGTCTAATCCTGAACCTTCTGTTGATCTTTCATTATTTAAAATTTCCAGCATTAGTCATTCTAATGTTTCTGTTTTTCATGCATTCATTACAGGTCTGATTTTACTTGTAATAATTCTGAGATACTAAATAACTAGGTAGAAAATTATGATGACATTTGAATTTTGGGTTTCACTCAAGCATGCAGTTGTCACAGCTGGCTGTTTCTTTTCACAAAACAGCTCTATGATTTAGGGTGTTATGTTAAATATTGTATCAAATCCATCTTTCTGGTTCTGCAACTATCAATGATATGATAATAAATTATTTTATCACTCTACAAAATCATGGACTTCCTTGTGCTATTGGCTTATATTGATTATAGTTGCTTACGGAAGCAATAGTTTCTAAGCTACAGAGGGGTGATCCATACTTTATTGTAGGTCAATTGTGTTCTTCAAGAAGTACAGTTCACAGACCAGCAGCGGTTTAAGCAGTTTGTCTCACAAAGTAAAGCAAGAATGGAGGTACTTTAATGTCTTATTGGTTTTGCTTTTATGTGGTGAATAGGAAGATCTTATCTTATTTCTCCAGAGAATTTAATTTCATTTTTTTAATTTATCCTTTAGAACCGATTAAGAGGCAGTGGTCATGGAATTGCGGCTGCAAGGATGGATGCAAAGTTAAATATTGCTGGGTGGATTTCTGAACAAATGGGTGGTCTTAGGTTGGAACATTTGTCATTCGGCTTTATCTGTTTGTTCTCAATCTTATCCATTCATATTGTATTGTAGTATTTCCACTAATATAATTGACTAACAGGATTTTTATATATAAAGAGATAATTGAAAAGTGAAGCATGGTTTTGTCACATTGTGCTTCATGTTCATGCATCTTGTACTGAATGGATCTGATGCCTTTGCATGTACCTAAACATGATGAAAACTTTACATTTTTATGGACGCTGTTTTGCTGTGCAGAAACATATATTGATACTGATACAATTATGTGTGGTATATGTATAGTTACCTGGAATTTCTACAACAACTTGAGGAGAAAGTTGATCAAGATTGGTCTGGAGTTTCTTCATCTCTTGAGGAAATTCGTGCATCCTTGTTATCGAGGAATAGCTGCTTGATAAACCTGACTGCTGATGGGAGAAATCTTGCAGACTCAGAAAAGTACGTTGGCAACTTTCTTGATTTGCTTCCTAGCAAATCTGTTAATGAAACTGCTACTTGGAATGCTCGACTTTCACCTACAAATGAAGTTATTGTGATACCTACGCAGGTTATTTTGTTTGTCTCTACATGTTTTAAAATATTGGTTCTGTTCTGTCTTCATGAAATAATATCCAAATTTTACCCTTCACAGGTTAATTATGTTGGCAAAGCTGCAAATATTTTTGACACTGGTTATCAGCTTAGTGGGAGTGCTTATGTTATTTCAAAATATATTAGCAATACATGGTTGTGGGATCGTGTGCGTGTCAGTGGTGGGGCATATGGAGGGTTTTGTGATTTTGATGCTCACTCAGGTGCAACAATGACTTGTAATACTTGGCAGAGAATTCCACTTGCTATTTATACTTAATAATGGGAATTTTATTTATTTTTTGGCTCACTTTGTAGGAGTGTTCTCCTTCTTGTCCTATCGCGACCCCAACTTGTTGAAGACACTTGATGTATATGATGGAACTGGTGATTTTCTACGTGAGTTGGAAATGGATAACGACACTCTTACTAAAGCAATTATTGGGACAATTGGAGATGTGGATGCATATCAGCTTCCAGATGCCAAAGGTTATAGTAGGTATGTATTCCTCAATAATTTGTTTCCTCGCTGAAACTTCCAATCTTTTGCCTGATTAGATGTTTGAACTTCTGCACCACTGTTTTTGACATTGTCAAATTAATCTCTGAAAAATGTGGTACAGAAGATTGTATTTTCATGTTTAAAGTTGTGGGAGAATTTAGCCATTTTCAGCTTATGACAATAATATTCATGTCCAGCATTTACCTTGAGGTGTTTCGTGTCCAGTGACTTCACAATAATGACGAAGGTTCTTGGGGTACCATATTTTCTTTGTGATTGCTTGGTTTATGTGAAACTGGAAGGAAAATCAATATTGTTTTTATCCTTCTTTCTCCTCTTCATCATTGCTATTCCCTATTCTTCTCAAGCTGCCTTGGTTAGAGGAGGAAGCTTTGCATTTACTTAACGTAATAAATATTGATAGGCCAAGAATACGCTAGCAGTGTAGTTAGACCGGACCAGAAAGTGGGAAACCATTTGACTGTTCCGGGTGAGCATTCACACCCCTGTTTGGTGAAATCCTAGAATTTGGATTTTTTTCCTTGAATTACAATTAGTTGAAACGTAGGTGTAACACTCATTTGTCATTTGGACTACCCATTTGCCTACCTTCATAACCCATTTGGTCATGCCTGGAGTTAAATGGGATGACTGTAGTCAACGGATCAGGATGTTAATGAGTGAATGTTGAACGTGTGTCAAATAATCATAATTCAAGAAAAAAAAATTCCAAATTCCTGCCCTTTCTCATTCACGGGGGACTCTGGAGACCACCACCCTTCGTACTTGCTAGCTTATGTTGTAATCTTTTTTATTTTTATATTTGTTAATTCTAGGCTATGATTCCTACTCTCTGCACGGAAGTAGGTCAGAGGAATTGAAAGAGAGTAGTATCAATGGAGAATAGCATTCTATAGTCCTAACCCTGTTTGACGAGAAATGCTAATGAAGGCTGCATATGTACTCTGATTGAACTCCAATTTCTTTTTTAAACCTACCTGGTTTTAGAATGATCGAAATTGTTAACAGTAAGTTCTTGCGAGACGCAAAATGAGTTCATCGCTTCATATACAATTAAAATCCACTTTTTTTAAAAAGCAATAAGATAAGATTTTTATTTTAATAGATAAAAGTTGGCAGCTATAAGTCTGTTACAGCAGACTATTAATTTAGTATCATTCGCCTTAAATACTAGATTCCTACATAATTATATAGATTTTCTTTTTTATTTTTTTGCATGTTATGGAGTTCTTTATCATGTGAAGTGACTTCTCACAAGTTTCAATTATTACTTGATTATGTTTGCTAATATTTATGATTTATATCTTTAAGTATATTGTATTATATTACTAATAAATTATATTTGAACTTTAGCACTTTGCTTCATTCAGGCGAGTGTTTTTTTTGCGTTTTGCTCTTCAAGGCGATAGAAAGGCATATTACCTTGAGTGCGTGTATCGCTTTTAACTACATTGAACCATTTTAAGAAATGTTAACCCTCACAAATGTTTGATAGTTATATTTTTATTTTCTCATGACCCTCCCTTATCCTTGTGTATCCCATGAACTGCCAAACTATGGCAAGCATATAAATAATCTGTTCTTAAGCTTCTACCCCTTTTGTAGGTTCCAAGAAAATGTTGGGTTCGTTATTTCTCCTAGCTCCCTGCGAATTTTATTTACTTTGAATTGGTTATTAAATGTTTAATAAGTACACATTTAATTGGACCTAATTTTATTTGTTGTTTTTTCTTTTTTTCTGCTCTCCATTTTTATTGTTCTACTAGTTTATATTATCACAACGATTGATTGTCATTTGTCATGTTATTGCCTTTCAGTTTGTTGCGGTATTTATTGGGTATTACGGAAGAAGAAAGACAAAAGAGAAGGGAAGAGATATTGTCAACCAGGTAAAGACGAAGCTTACTATGTTTTGCCTAGCCTTTGATCTATGATACAATTTTCATTCTGTGTCTCAAATCAGTGGCTTAAACGTTATGACCTTTTCCCCCCAGCTTGAAGGACTTCAGGGAATTTGCCGATGCAGTTGATGCAGTTAAGAACAAAGGGGTTGTGGTTGCAGTGGCATCTGCAGAGGATGTTGATGCTGCAAACAAGGAGCTTTCCTCCTTTTTCCAAGTGAAGAAAGCCCTTTAGAAGCCCTAATCATTGCATTTTTCTTACAGGCAATTGTTCTACTATACGGTATAAGATGCTCAAATTAACTTGCCAATTTTTTAGTCCTAAAATCAATAGAAAAAAATAATAGGGAGTAGGGAGCAAAATTAATGTCATTTTGATCAATGTACCTTTTCAGGGGTTGCTTCTATCTCTCACTTTGTAGTTTATGAATGAGATGGGGAGTATTGCATAAGGTATATTCATTCACCTATTTTAATAGATGAAAGAAATCAATTCAGCCTCGCGAGAATGTTTTATGAGCACTAATTTGCCTACAAATTAGTTCCTTTTTTGTTTTTTGGGATTAGAATGAGTCTTCATGAACCAGTTCAGTCATTCAAAATAATAACTACTTGACATGTTATATATACTAGAAAGTGATTGAATTGATCCCTGATAAATCTACTTTTTCTACTAGAGAGTGATTGAGTTGATGCATGATAAACCTACTTTCTTTCTCTAAGGTGGGGTTATAGATGAAAGGGATTTGCTCATTATGAAAGAGTGTACAAATACGATCCGATAGCGTACCGTAGCTCTAGCTTTTACCCTAATTTACAACTCCCAACTGCAAAACCTCTACAAGTGCCGGCCTCTAGATTTACTAATACCGAAATGAAAACAATCTTTTTAACAAGTAACGATGTTGGTTCCATATCATAACTTTTTAAAGTTTATTAACAAAGAACAAGTGATGCATCTTACAGAACTCACTCGCTTCTCCACAAGGAATGAACAAATTTCCAAAATTCTTGACAGAAGCAGACAATTCCGAAATTCTTGACAGAAGCAGACAATCATTGGGACTGATAGTTCTGGGACAAATAATCAGAAAACCTGAAGGGGGAAGCACCTTTATTCTTAAAACATAAAAACATGAATATATCGAAACTGTTTAGCCAATAAAAGTAAAAACAACAAAAGAACTACTACAACCCGCTGGGAAGATATTTAAACTAACATCCAGAACCATTTTGAATACACCATTTCTCCTCTATCATCTAAATACGGCGTTTTTTTGGAAGTCGGCATCCATTATGTGGACGCCGAGTGACATCTTCAATGTATACAACAGGATTCCGATCACTTCGAGAACTAGAAAAGCCCTCTTTGAAGCTCATGATTGCTTGTCTTTTCTTCTTGAAGTAAGTGAACCCTTTCACCCTTATTACAACAGATTTCAATCCCATTTCTCTTACCCTCCGTCCCACATACTCAGCTGTTGCTTCAGCAGCATATCGAGACACTTTTCCCCCACCTCCCACTTCTTTATTACCCGATGAAGTCCAAAACTTTGTATTTCCCTTAGAATCTGTCACATTAATATGTGTATTATTGCGCTTTAGCTGTATAAGCACAAAATCAGCACTTTGCTCAATATTGTATCGAGAAAATTGAGAACTATTTTGCCCTACTACCCCCCTTACAAAATCCATTGAATTGGAATTCCTCCCCATTTGATAATTATCTTGCCCTACTACACTCCTTACAAAATCCATTGAATTGGAATTCCTCCCCCTTTGAGAATTATCTTGCCCTATCACTCTCCTTGCAAAATCCATTTGATTGGAATTCCTCCCAATTTGAGAATTATCTTGCCCTATTACTCTCCTTGCAAAATCCATTTGATTGGAATTCCTCCCCATTTGAGAATTATCTTGCCCCATTACTCCCCTAAAATCTGGCTTCGAATTCCTCCACATTTCAAAGTCACCTGCAGAATGGATGAAACATTGAAAATTCAAAGCATATGGAGCAGAGGTGCTTCTCCCTGAACAATCTGCAGAATATAGAGCAAAACATCTATTAGTTATTAAGGCAAACATAAATTTGATGAGGAATTACGAAAATCCATATCTGTGCAATTTCAAATTTGAATACTTCAAAACTATTTAGTTCTATGCTTTCCTTCCACCCAATAGCCCCTTCCATCATTCTCCTCCCCCTGCATTAAACCTCTGTATAGCCACCAATCATGCATACATGCTCTGTTAAATTAGTTCAACATTTCCTATTGCAAAAATTAATTCTTTCAAATGCCAAAAGATCCAAAACAAATCTACATCATCTCTAAAAAATATCAAATGATCAGTATCACTTTGGCTGTCGAAACTTTTTTTTTTTTATATGACTGTCAATTTGTACGAAAATCGACTTTTAGCCCATATCAGCAAAAAACAACTTCCAATTTAAAGCCATTTTGCTCATTTTCATCCCCAAAAATATCTTTTATCTTTTCTTCACATAAATTTTAGGTGACGTGCTAACGCTGATAAAAAAAAAACTAATTCTGCGGAAAAACAGCTATCGCAAAAAAATTCCAGGGGAAAACTGCACCTTCAGCAAAATACCAAATACACAGGCAAAATGATATTTTCGATGGAGGAATAGATTAGCTTCTAAAACAGAAATGACAGCATTCATTCCATGAGCAATAGCAAATTCAATAAACCAGATGGGCATACAAAAGAGGAAGAATAAGAACATCAACACGAATCGATACATGAAAACCCTAATCGCCTGTTCAGATGATTCACAGAGGACAAGAGAAAAAGCAGCCTAACCAGAAGAAGCAGCCGAAAATCCAGAGGGCATGTGAGAGATGCATTTAAGCCCGTCATTGATACCAATGAAAGATGACGAAGAGAGTCTGCGAAGAGAAGAGAGAGACCACATAGCTTTGCTTTCTCTAGGGCTTAACTGACTGAAGCTCAACTATGCTTAAGCTCAAGCGCCCTTTTTGGATCAGGGTTTACGGGTCGGGTTTTGAAGCAATGTTTTGGTATGTTCGACTTCGGTATCATAATAATATTTTGAAAAAATTACTATTTTACTCTTATAATTTAATATGAATATACAATTTATTTTTTATAATTTAATATAATATATTAATATTTTTTTTAAATTTAATTTACTAAATTAATAATTCCATGAGTAAATATATTATATTTTTTTAAAAATCAAAAATATTAATGTATTATATCAAACTATTGGATATAAATTATATATTTTCTAAATTTCATATATAGTAGTATATTATATCAAATTATATAAATAAATAACAATTTTTTTAATATTTTTTTTAAAACTTTTTTATTGTATATTTCAAATACATAAATGGGTAAGATAAATATTGATATTGTGTTAAAAAAAAATATTGGTTGAATTATCATTTTTGGAAGGAAGCAGTGTTAATTTTACTGTTATCATTAAGCTAAAGCCCATTCAGTTGTGGTTTTTAAGCAATTATTTGGACCATAAAGCAAATTAAAAGATTTAAATGAAATTAAATTTTTTTTCCTAATGAAAACTAAAATTACCACCCCAAAACCCCTTCCCTATTGTGATGACACCTATAATGTCTTTTTCGTTTCTCAATTACAGATTATAACGGGTAGGCGGCTCGTAAAAATACTGCGATGTAATTATATATACT
Organism: Balakata baccata; assembly: GCA_949630135.1. Classification (NCBI taxonomy): domain Eukaryota; kingdom Viridiplantae; phylum Streptophyta; class Magnoliopsida; order Malpighiales; family Euphorbiaceae; genus Balakata; species Balakata baccata. Next base: position 6,411 of record CATIWF010016673.1, on the reverse strand, counting down.
GGGATCTGCATCTGATTTAAATTCATTTAAAATTATAATATTAATATCCGTATTCATTCTAAATCCAATTAATATTATCTATTTAATTACTCATTTAACTAACTAAATAATTAAAAATTAAAATATATACAAATAATTTACTATAAACTACTATAATAAACAAAATAAAATTAAAGAAATAAAATTAAATATTTATTTATTTTGATAAAAAACTATAAAAAAAAATTAATTAATTATATTATTATAACCAATAAATTATATATATATATATATAAATATCTAATAATTTCTATCCATATTCTATTTAAATCCATAATAAATATTAATATTATTATCCAATTTCATCGAAAAACTCTAATAAAATTGCATATTACAATTTAAACGGATTGAAAGAATTAAATATCCTCCAAATCTGTACCAATTGTCCCGATAATAAGGACTCTCTCTCTCACCTAAAATTCCAAAAATTTCAAACCTTAATTTGGTCCTTGACATCTCTGTCCAATTGGTCTTTTGCTGACGCTTTTATGAGCGAAAGCTCCCTTCTTGCTGACGACGGCATGCCCCTTCTTTATGATCGACAGCGGCGGCGACGAGCCCATATCTCCCACAATGTACGGATCTTTTGCTTTTCTTGTTCTTTTGTAAATTTTTGGGTCCAGTTTGTTTTTATATTTCGTGATGTATGGCATGAGAATCAGGGTTTAGAAGATGGTGTTAGATTACTGGAGAAATTAGCGCCTAATATTGGTATTTGGTAATGAGTAATGAGAAAGTTAGCTCTTTTTTGTTGTATTTGGTAACTACTAGTGAGAAAAACAAAAATAATTTCTGTAATTTGGTATTTTGTGTTGATATTTCATTTTTCCGATGGTGTGTTGTCGGCATTCCGGCCAACCAATTTAAACCCAATTCCCAGTTTGTGCATAGGTTTTATTTTCCATTGTTCGAATCCACAGTCTCTTGTTTTTGGCCATTAATTGCTTCGTTGTTTCCTATCAATATATGGAATCATCCTGCTAGTTTGGTTGTTGAAATAACAGCTGCTTCTGTTTGTGGGTCTTCTGTGCCATGCATATAGCAGGGAATTTGGGACTTTTTCTCCAGGATATTACGATTTCTAGGATAGGTATTTTGCTTTTATGCTATGATTAAGCATTATGAGTCTTAAAAACAGAATACTTTGCTTTATAATTTGTTAGGTACGCATGAGTATTTGTCAAGAAATGAAGTGTTTGCTTTTTCAATGTGCTTGGCATATGTGATATGACTATGCTCCTAATATGAATTAGTTCTTTTTTAGTTGTTTCCCTGATGCATATTATATATATGCTTGTGTATACACTTTTTATTGCTTTTTCCTAATTAGTTACAGGTAGACAATGCTTCACGTTTTGATCGATTTACATGCTAAATCCGTCACTTTTCATGGTAGAAGCAAATTTTGTAGCATTCAATATGCTGTAAATTCAGTTCAGTTAGAAAACTAATGAAACTTTATGTCTTCCTTGACTTAATTATTTGATTTTAATCATCCAAAGATGAATTTTGAAACTGGTAAAACTTCGATTTTGAGTATCCAACACTAAAGGCCTTTGATGAACAAGGACAATAGACACAGGTTTTCAATTCATTACTATTTTCCCTGCAGAATGCAGTTTTGGAGTTAATTCTAATTTTGATAATAATCCTATGTGTCTTTTTTTCCCTGCGCCATAGAGCCAAAGCTCCCTCTTTGCCAACGGCATGGTCGAAGACTTGGAACCCACATCTTCCTTGAGGTACATATCTTTTCCTTTTCCTATAATTTTTAATTTTTTTTTTTTGGGATGGTTTTTGGGTCCAAATTGTTTTTGATATTGCCTAATGTATGGATGACAGTATGAATTTTGAAGATGGTGTTAAATTATTGGAGAAAATCACCACCTTTTTTTTGGTTATTAGTAATGACTGATGAGAAAGTTAGCCATTTTTGTTGTATTTGGTAACTACTAGTGAGAAAAACGCAAATAATTTGTGCAATTATGGCCAACCAAATTAAAACACAACCCAAGTTCCTATTTCTAATACAAATTTCAGTATGGGCATAGATTTCATTGTTTGAGCCCACAGTCATTTGTTTTTGGCCATTGGTTGCGTCATTATTTCCTATCAATATATAAAACATCCTGTCAGCTTGGCTGTTGATGTTTAGAGTGCCAACTCTCTCATATTTGAAATGACAGCTACTTATGTTTGTGGGTCTTGTGTGTCAAGCATATAATAGGGAGTTTAAGACTTTCTTCAGGATATAATGATTTTTAAGTCGGGTTAATTTGCTTTATACTGTGGTTAAGCATTAAAGCAGAATCCTTTGCTTTATAATTTGTTAGGTTTAGATTTATGACTATTTGTCAAGAACTGAAGTGTTTGCTTTTTCTATGTGCTTGGTTTGGTATATGACAATGTTTCAAATATATTAGTTTTTCTTAGTTGATTGCCTAATGCATGTTATATTATTTGCAATATGTCAGGTCCATTGCAATACGCACGCGAATCGAATTTAAATCAATACCAAAAAAAAAAAAAAAAAAGGAAAATTTTAATTTGGAATTAATTAAAAGAATTCGAAAGTTTTAGACTAAATCGAAAAAAATAAAATTTAATTGAGAGCGAAATTTGGAGCAATTAAATTAATTAATGAATATAGTACCGAATTGGAAAATTAACGAGATATATAATTGGTCGGAATTATTTAATTTGATGCTTGAATTAGAAAAAATAAATTATTTTAAAAATTAAATTAAAAAAGTATAAAAATTTAGTGGGTTAAGTTATGAAAAAATTGGAAAATGGAGGATTAATTAAAGAAATTGTCAAAATTAATTAAATGGAATGGTGTTGCCGTCCATTGGAAGCTTAATTATCCACTAAGATCTTTGATTGAAAAATTAAACACAAGTATAAAAGGAGTGGATGGGTCCAACTCCATCATTTTTCTCACAAAAATTCCCGAAACTTCTCAACCTTTCCCTCAATTCCTCATCTCTTGTGCAGCCGAACAATCTTCCTCTAAATTTCTTAATTTGTTTCGGTATTCAACTCATAAAAGCAAGAATATCACGGTGCATGACAGAAGGGGTTTGAGAGAGGAGCTAGAGGAAAAAAATTTGAAGGAAGGAAGGATATCAAAGTCGCGGATAAGGTAAGAAAAGAGTCCAATTGCTTCGATTTCCAACTATTAAAAGGCAAAAAAAAGCATGGCATGTAAGAAGCGAAGCTGAAGGAGGGGTCAGAGAGGAAAAAGTTTCCAAGAAAAATGAGGTGTGCAGCACGGGTAACTGTGGGGGAATTTTATGAAAATGAGTTCATTTGTTGCCTGCATGCAATAGATCATTGGGCAACTATTGGATAATGGTGGCAAGGAGATGGATCAGACGGTGTTGTTCGTTGCTGGTGGTGAAAGACTGAGAAGATGGCTCAGACAGTGTCGTTCGCTGGCGATCGAACAGCATTGTTTTTCTATGGGGCTATTTTGGTCATAACACTGTAGTGATTTCCAACCTCATTTAAATGTATGGAGAGATGGTTTTGTACACACACACACACTATTGCCTTTCCCAATCTGTCACAGATAGGTAGATAATGCCTCTTGTTCTGATTGATTTAAATGCTAAATTATTCTTCACTTTCAATGGTAGGAATCAAATTTTCTACCATCAATCCCAAGTAAATTCAGTACAATTCAAGAAACTAATGAAAATTTGTCTGTCTTAATTACTCCTTCCGTGGACGGAAAAGATATAAATTTATAACCGTCCGAAATTATAAGTCACTTAAATTATTTTATTCAATTACAAATATATCCTTATTAAATATATCTAAATGTCTATTTATTTACTCTTATTAAATATATCTAAATATCTATTTATTTTTTCAACTCTTGCTTTAAATAATTCTTAAAATTGATTGACATCTATTTGAATTTTGTATTAAAAAGATCAAATATTTATTTTCAAGATAATAAATGAAAGATATTATTGGAAAATATCAAGCAAAAATTATTAATTTAACTAAATTAACTAATTTTTTTTAATATGTGTAAAAATATAATTAGACCTATATTTTCCCCTAGTGAGAGAGTATTTGTTTTCAAGTATCCAAGAGTGAACTTTGAGACTGCTATAACTTAGGATTTTGGGTATTCAAAACCAAATTTTAAATTTCTTTTCATCAAACTAAACGTAATAAAAAGAACTTTTAGATTTTGCAATTTGCGAATGCCGAATAAGTAGTTTCGTTTGGTTGCGATGCAGTTGAAATGTTTTTAGCGACAGTAAAATCAGTCGCTAAAAATCACATATACCGATAAGTATTTGTCGCTGTTAAACACTTCAGCGACACATAATCTCGACGTATTTAGATATATTCTGCGACAAGTTTTATCGTCGGTAAAATAATAACGACGATTTGACATTTTTCATAATATTTTTAAAATGATATTAATGCTTAATAAATTTTAATTTTCTCCATTTTAGTTGTTTATTTTATAAATATTACTTGTTATCATTATTTTCTAGTGTACTATTTTATAATTATCACAATTAAATATATAAATTAAAACAAAAGTCATATTTCTAACATATGGCCACAAAAAATCGTCGCCAATGATATATTAGACAGCAGTTGTCCATAATATTAGCGACGGATTATGATTTTTTAAAATATTTTATAAATGATATTGATAAAATTTTATTTTTCTGTAGTTTAATTATTTATTTTTTTTATAGATTATTTATAGTGAGTATTCCGAATATATTATTATATAATTAATTTGTTAGTTAATCAATAATTACAGATTTGACCATAAACTTTAAATCATGTATAAGTTCATAAATTAATAAAAATATGATTAAATACCAACATTCTAAAAGTTAAAATGTTTCTAATCGTAATAAATATTAATAATTGATATTATTATTTTTAATTCCACTTTAAATGTATATTGAACATGTAAAAGAGTTTATCCCAAGTTCATCCACAATAAAATGATAGGCTAGAATAATTTATTTTTTAAAAATAAATCATTTGAAGTTTTGTAGGGATTGTTTCAAAGATAATTTAAAAAAAAAAAAAGGAAAAAACAAATTCATAATTGACCTATCAAAAAAACTACTAAATTAGTGTTCTGTTACGTAAAGCAACAAAGTCGAGAAAGTAAACTTATCCCCACAATGACAAGGTCTGACGTGGCTAATTTCCATAACAATATAAAACAAACATACGAAAAAATTAGTGGCTTAAAAAAAAAAAATTTAATTCATCTGAAGAGAAGAAAATCGCAATCCACATAACCGGCCTTTTCTTTTCTTTTTTATGTCTGCTCTTTTTAGTTTCTTGGTTATGTTTTCCTTCTTTGGATTTCGAATATTCCGTTGAATTGGAAGAGAAAGGTGGAAACTTTACAGTTCCAGAGAACATGTTTGGTACTGGAGGTAGTGTCTATTGGGGCAGAAAGAAAGATGAATTCAAGGGAATTGTTGTGATTTTCGCTTGGATTTCCATTTCTCACAATCACTTGAACAGCTACGTCGATTTGTACTCCTCTCTTGGATGGAATTCCCTTGTTTCTCATGCCGATTTTCTCACCCTGTATTTCTCTCTCTTCTGTTTCTTTACTTTGAAATGAGATTATTCGTTTCTGTTTGTGGGGTTTGTGGAGAGGGAATGGGATTTTATTTTTTGGGTTTTACTTATTATTTAGGAATAAAGTTGTTTCAGCTCTTAATGCATAACGAGATCTATAATTTCTTTTTGCTGCTTCATTTACCATCTGAGAATTAAGAACTGAGCAGTTACAGTTTTCTCATTTCTTTTGTGTTTCTTTTGCTTACATGCAGTGTTCTTTTTCGAACTTCTTGTTATTTTTATGTTAAGTTAAAATGGAATTCGATCTGTAATGAACTGTTTATGGGTTCTGGATTGTATGACAATTAAATTGTATGAACTGGAAATTTAGATTCTTTTGATATATTTGAAGTGCAATATTGAATTATAGTGACCTCAATGGTGCTAAGTAATTATTTACCAGCTAATTATATTGTGTGGATAATGAAAAAACTTAATGGCAAATAGTGCATTGTTCAGTGTGTCATATAGTTGATTGTGTTTGTAAAGAAACGAGAATGAAAAGAAATCGATAATTTCATTGATAGTAGAAAACTCTATATATACAGCTCTATAAATATAAAATAGGAAACAAATATATAAAGAATAGGAAACAATACTAATTAGGAAATAAATCTCTACCTATCTCTAATTACCTAAATCATACTAATTAAGAATTATTCAAATATCTTCAAATATCTCTCAACACTCATCAATAAATACCAGAGGAATATTGGCTCTCAAATGAGAAAAAACATTAAAATT
>CATIWF010016668.1:0-24294 GCA_949630135.1 Balakata baccata | reverse complement strand
TCTTGTTAATCCTATGACTAGGGATAATTTAGATACTAACATAATTACACATGATAGGAATCTCATTATCATGATCCCATCATGATTTCCTTCATGCTGTGTTTCATATCATGGACTTTCATTAATCAGTTTAAGATCTATATCAATTCATATGTAAATGAATACTAATATAATGAAAATATGCCTTTATGAATGTGTACACAAAGTGCCTGAGACGATTGCCTTTTGGGCACATCTCTAACACTATCATGCTCATTTCAAATTCCCTAGTCATACACTTAGCAAATTCTTGGCAAAGATCTAGTAAGTATAAAAGTATACTTACAAAATATATGTAGATATATTTACTCCAAAATTAATTTAATTTAAACATTATATAATATGATTATATAATGATCTCACATTTGTTTATGAAACATAAAGTGCATGCTAATGAGGGGTAATATGCATTTTATTCAATCAACTATCATATGTATATTTATATATCCATAACCATCTGAGTATAGATGCGATTACATTTTATGATCATATGAGAAATGATATGAAAAAGACTAATGTGCAAACATTAACCTTAAAATTAGATTATGTGATAATTAATTCAAAGATAAATTTACTACTTTATGAATGCTAGTAAATTTTTTAATTTGGTTAATGTGCAAAGTGAGACCTTAAAATTACGATAAAAGACCAAGTAATCTTTCCAAATATAATAATAATGAATCTAATAAAGATATAAGATGTATACATTGAGGCTCTCCATGGAAGCATTAATGTGCAAGTTGTTGTATATTAATGATAAGGTCAAATAATGTATTTGACTTGTAGAATGGATGGATATCTAGCATTGTAAGAATGTCATTTTGTGAAGCTGAGTGGTACTAGATTGAGTCCATTTGTTCTACTGATCTCGCAGGTAGAATTCATCTAATATTTTAGCCCAAGAATGTCATTTTGTGAAGCTGAGGGTTAGTGTATTAGGAACCAGTTAAAAAAAGAACTAAATTGGGCTTATAATTGTTGTATTTGACAAAGAGTTTTCATCTTATTAATATGTTAATATTGCAAGAATACTACTATGAGAAGCTGAGGAATATTAATTAGAGTATTATTGAGACCCAATTTACCCACTAGAAGTTCATCCCAACAGAACTTCCGTCTTCTACGAAGGAAATGTAGGATGCGCCAAATTAGTGGGAGAAACCATTATGATTATGTGTCCAAATCACTTTGGTTAATCGGTTTGACCATTAATATATAATTAAACCGATACATTTTATTATTTCTGTAGTTATTTTTCTCTAATAATATTACTATACCATCACCACTCCAATTGCTTTTGGACCATAATAGGCTCACTAGGCCTAATTATGTGGATTGGTTAAGGAACCTTAAGCTGGTGCTTATTCAGCAGCATTTGTGGGATGTTGTTAGTAAGCCAAAACCTGTAGCGTCTGTCGCTAATGCAAGTGAGGCTGAAAAACAACATTACAATTATTGGGTTGATAAGAACACCCAAGTAAAGTGCTATATACCTGCTTCTATGGAAAATAAGCTGCAAGAGCAATATGAAAAGATAGAAGCTTGTGATGATATTTTGGAGTTAGTGAAGGAAAGTTACGGTGAGGCTAGTAGGACTACCTGCTTTAACTATTCCAATAAACTACTCCAAATGAAAATGAAGGAAGGCTAAGATGTTGGTGAACATGTTGGTGAGATAATAAGGCTTATTTACTACCTTGAAGATCTCAAATTCTTCATGGATGCAGAGTAAGATAGACCATATCTTAGCATCCCTTCCATGTTCTTATGGAAGTTTTATTTCTAACTTTCATTTGAAAAAAGTGGAGTGCACTTTGCAAGAACTGTAATAAAATTTGGTTTATCACCAAAATACTATGATTAATCCCTAAAAGAAAGAGGCAGAAGTATTGGTGGTAACTTCTTCTTCTTACCTAAAGAAAAGGAAGAAGAAGACCACTATGGAAAAAAGTTCCACTCCCTCTTCTTTGCATCCCAAAAAAGGTAAAGGGAAGGCAAAAGGCCTGCTTAAGCCAAAGGTTGACAAAGGAACCTGTTTCCATTGTGTTTGGTTTATCTAAAAAGTTTAGAGAAGACCAAAGGCAAAGGGATTGTAGGTCCTTCAGATATTTCTCATCCTTTGAATTTAAATATTGATTTAAATTATGATCGTTCTTTTAACTCATCATATGCTTGGGTCTTAGACACATGAGTAACTGCTCATATATGTTCCTTGTACAGGATCTAAGGCATAAGATGTAATACCTTATACCTATGGATATCACTTATACTTGTATCATGTTATCATGTATTGCATGAGAATAAGACAATTTTCTATTTATAGTGAGGGATAATTAAATTTTTGAATCGTATAAAAGTATCACTTTGTAGCATTTAACAATTCAGCAAAGCATAACAGCTTGACTATATATATATATATATTACATAACCGCATATTCACTATATTATACATATGCGGACATACAGTCCAAAAATATAAAAGACATATCCCTATATATATGTGAAATGCAAGGAAATAAATTGGTGAGGCTTGATTGGTGACCTGTGATCCATATCTCCTATATAGTATGCACCTCCAAAATGAGCTAATTACTCGACTCTTCCTGAAAAATGATGCAATTTGGTGAGTTGTGACTCAATGAGAATAACTATCAAAAGCATTCTAAAGTACCAAGCCAATCACAATTACAAGTAATAATCGCTATTCGTACACATTTTACATGTCATTCTATTTATCAATCTCATATGAATATAAATCATATTAAATCATGTAAACATTTCATTTGCTTATGCTTTGTCATTTTCTTATAGTTGCGACCAAGCTAAACAGACATTGTCCTGAGTTTTCATGTGAACATTTGCATTTGCTTGCTAGCTTGATCATATGTAACATTTATACATGTGCTAGGCCATAGGCCTTTTCTTTTGCTTTTAAATATTTGTTTGGACTATAGGCCTCTTCTTTGGCTTTATAATGTCATTTAGCTAGTCACAATGCCTTTTAGCTAGTCATAATGCATTTGCAACAATCATTACTTTTACATCAACCATTATACATTTTAGTCAATATTTGCCTTGTACAAAGAAACCTATGCATGTAATATAAACATATACTTTACATTCAACATAGTCTCATTGGCCATATCATAGCAATTATGTAATTCAAATTAAGCAAATCAAATCATATTACACGTAGCATATAATAATCACACATACTAGAGAGATCATTTGATAATTAAACTCACATTTTCTTTTAATATTACACCTCTAACTTATTATCTCCTACTTCCTTGGGGGACCCAATATACTGTGAGCTTAATTGAATGTATACTTGGTCAATTGGTAGTAAATAAACTTAGTGAAACTTAAATTAAAATATACATAATATGGACCATAAACTAGGTTTACCATTTTGGCAATGTGACCTTTATGAGTTGAGTAGCTTAGAACTTTTTCTATAATAGTCTAATTTGTATGATTCTTATTTCTAATTAAAGTTAACATGTATGGATATAACATATAATTTTAGAGCAATTGAACCATTGGGTAATTTTTTATTGCAATTTATATTCATGTTCTGTTTTCTGCCTTATTTTTGCCCTTTGTTACTTTTGGGATACCAACTTTACTTCTTCATATCTTACAACGTGTAAGTCATATTTTTATGCAACTTTGTAGTCACATATAAATGTTAAAATGAAACATTTTTCATGTTGACAAATTTCATCCAAACTAGTTTGACTTTTGAAGACTATATCTCACAAAATCCATAACATATTGAGGTGAAATTTGTTCCAACTTTAGCTAAGACATATACTTATAACTTTACTCTTTTAAAAATTTACAGATTATGTCTATAAAGAGCTCAAAATGGGCAAATAACTGACTGGACATGTACAGGACACTAAGCAGGTAGCTTAAATATAGAACATACATGACTTTTTTGACCATAACTCAAAATCCAACAGTCATCTGGTCTTGAAATTCAATATACAATGATATAAGATAGATATCTACAACTTTCATGTTTTACGATTTCTCAGATACCGACTCTATCATATAAAAAATTAATCAAAACTATAGATGATTTAACTAGGTTCCACAACTGACCAGTCTCAGTCACATGCTTAATATCTTTCCACTAACACCAAATCATACAAAAATATTTATATATCCATAAATCTAGGATATAAAGCTACAAGTTTGGTGTTTTGAGCTTCTTCAAAATGGTCTTCTAAGAATACCAAAATTGTGGTTCAATTTACTGTTTGATGCTTGATTAGAGACCGTAGATAATCAATATTAGAAACAATAGGAATTGATTACTTACCAATAACCAACTTTGTTGAGCCCAAAGTTGCTATAAATATAGAATAAATGAAAGAGGAAAATAGGGTGTTTAGGTGGAAGAAGAAGAAAAACATGGATGAGGAAGGGTTATTCAAAATGTGAGAAGTAAAGGTAGGAAGCAAAGTAATAAACCAAATTGTTAACCGACTTACTATTCTTTTGTCCTATCCTCTCTTTTCCTTCTTTTTTTTTTCTGTTTATTATTATTTATTAATTTATTAATTATTTATTATTGTTTCTTGCATACATTTAAATGTACTTACTCAATACCAAAAATACTATCTAGCCAAATTATTCAATCTAATAAATTTAACTGTGTCAAATTTCATTTATTTCAATTTAATCATTTTATTTAATTTCATTTTCAATATCTTGTGTCCTTATTTAAATTATAATTGGATAGTGCAACTTATTTCTATTGCGATAAACCAACCCGTGGCAAGTACCTTGTGAACACATTCACACTAAAATCCATATGTATGCATGTGTTTCATATGAATAACATTTATAAAATGAATATATTCAAATGGAATGCATGTGACAAATGCATATAGGGATGGTTAAGGATCTTACATAAGAAGTTACTATATGTTGGGGAGATAAAACTCACTATTGGTAATGGAGCAAGAGTTGCAGCAGAGCAAATGGGAGATATCTCCATTTTATTAAATCATCATATAATCTTATTATCAGATGTCTTGCATATTCCTAATGCCTGTAAAAACATTATTTCTATATCCTCTTTGACAAACAATAATTATGAATTCTTGTCTTGCAAAGATGTATGTTATATTTATTTTAATAATAATCTTATTGGCATTTGAACTAAATATCATGACTTATATTATTTATATTATGATAAGCCCGATAAGATAAATAATAAAGAGTTATTATTGAGCAACATAAATGACAATTCTAATCAAACTAAGTATGATGATTCAACTATGACACGAGTATGACACTTAAGACTTTGCCATATTTCTAATTCAAGGATCTACAAGTTATGTAACACCTTATACCTATGGATATCCCTTATATTTGTATTATGTTATCGTGTATAGCATGAGAATAAGATAGAGTTTTGTTTATAATGAGAGATAATTTTTTTTTGATCATATAACATTATCATTGTGTAATATTTAACAATTTCTTATAGTATCACAGCTTGATTGTAAACATAATATATTACATATGCTAATAATTTAGAAGCTATATTCAATTATTTCAGGTAGAAAGTTCAAGGCCAAATATGCATTTACACATCATTGTATATTTACTAATTTATACATATACAGATATAAAACCCAAAATATAGATGTCATGTTCCTATACATATGTGTAATGTAATGAGAGAGATTGGTGAGGCTCGGCCAATGACCTATGATCCATGTCTTCTATAGTATGCACCTCCAAAATGAGCTAATTACTCGACTCTTCCTGAAAAATTATGCAATTTGGTGAGTTGCAACTCAATGAGAATAATTATCAAAAGTTTTCTAAAGTACCAAGCCAATCACAATTACAAGTAATAATTCGCCATTCGTACACATTTTACATATCATTCTATTTATCAATATCATATGAATATAAATGATATTAAATCATATAAACATTTCATTTGCTTATGCTTATGTCATTTTCTTATTGTTGTAACCAAGCTAAATAGACATTATCCCGGATCTCTATGTGAACATTTGCATTTGCTAATTAGCTTGATCATTTGTAATATTTGCATGTTTGTTAGGCCATTGGCCTTTTCTTTTTCTTTTGAACATTTGTTTGGGCCATAAGCCTCTTCTTTTGTTTTACAATGCCATTTAGCTAGTCACAACACTTTTTAAGTTCATATGCATATACATTTGCAACAATCATTACTTAATATTTGCATTTATATCACATTTGCATATTCAATCATCAATCACTTCATGTAAAAAAAATCTATAACACACTACATATTTAAGTCATTCATCACCTTTTGACACGCAACAAACACATGTACCAAAGAAATTGTTTGATAATTAAACTCACATTTGCTTTTGATATTGAACCTTTAACTTACTGTCTTTCACTTCTTTGTAGGTCTCCAATATGTTGTCGACCTAATTGAATGTATACTTGGTTAATTGGTAGCTAAATAAATTTAGTGAAACTTAAAAAAAATTGAAATATGCATAATATGGACCACTAACTAGGGTTTGGTATTATGATAGTATGACCTTCATGTATTCAGTAGCTTATAACTTTTTCTATACTAGTCCAATTTATATAATTCTTATTTCTAATTAATGCTAACATATAGAGATATAACATATCTAAATTTCAGAACAATTAAATCTTTGTGCAATTTTTGATGTAATATATATTCATGTTCAGTTTTCTGCCCTGTTTCTACCCTTAGGTAGTTTTGGGACACCAATTTTGCATCTTCATATCTTATAATATGTAAGTTATATTTTTATGAAACTTTGTATGAACATAGATAAGTAAATTAGAACATTTTTCATATTGAAAACTTTCATCCATTCTACCTTTAAGGTCTTCATATGGTGGGGTACTTATGACTGATTAAGAACAAGGTTGGCATCTGGACCAGTATGAAATTTGAAGGCCATATCTCATAAACTACATAATATATTGAGGTAGAATTTGTGCCAACATTTAGCTAAGACATGTACCTATAATTTTTATCTTTTGACCATTTACATGGGCAACTAACTAACTGGACCTGCACAGGATACTAAGCAGGCAGCTTAAATGTGGAATAAACATGACTCTCTTGCCCATAACTCAACATCCGCCCATAATTTGGTCTTGAAATTTAGTATACAATAGATAACACAGATATCTACAAAATTCATGTTTTGAGTTTTCTCAATTTCCGAGTCTATCATATAGAAAAATAATCAAAACAGTAGATGATTCAGCTAGGTTCCATAATTGAACCAGTTCCAGTTCGATGCCAATATCTTCCCACAGACACCGAATCATGAAAAACTATTTATGTAGACATAAAACTACAACTTGTATGTTTTGTATTTCTTTAGATTGGGTCTATAACTTGAAGGAAATGGAGGCTAACTTACTGCCCTTAAAACAAAATCAAGAACTATATTGTGTTGCTTGTACCTTCATAAACCTAGCTTAACTAATTTCTTAACTCAAAATTAACAACACGAGAGGAGAATTACCTTAAATTTGGCCAGATGATGGAGTTTGGGAATTGGAATTAGAAGAGAATGAGGAAGGAAATGAGAAAGAAGGAAATGGAGAAGAATGCATATTTAAGCCCTCTTTAACCGCCTCAATCTGTCCATTTTCGCCCTTTTTTTTCTTTTATGATATTATTATTTAATTAATTTATTCATTTTTATTAGTTTCTCTACATATTTACATGTACCTAGTGCCAAAAATATTATATAGTCAAATTGTCCAATCTAATTAATTTAACTATGCCAAATTTCATTTATTTTAAATTAAATCATTTTATTTAATTTCATTTTCAATATCTTGTGTCCTTATTTAAATTATAACTAGACACGTACGACTTGCTCCTATTGCGATAAACCGACCTATGACAAGTTATCTCGTAAGCAAATCTAGCTAAAATCTCTATGTATGCATGTGTTTCGTGTGAATGATATATATAAAATGAATATGTCCAAATGAAATGCGTGTAATAATGCATGTATGGACGGTCGAGGGTGTTACAAGTTGGTAGATATGGGAATCCTAAAAGGTTTAGATTTTCAATCTAATGATTCTATTTGTGAATCATGTCTAAAAGGGAAAATGACTAGAAATTTATTTGCTAGTCAAATGATACATGCTGAGAACCTTCTTAAATTAATTCATACTAATGTTTGACCATTTAAGGAAATGGCTCGATGAGGTTGTCGATTCTTCATTACCTTTATAGACAATAACTCTAGATATAGGTATTTGTATTTATTGAAATACAAATCTGAAGTCTTTGAAAAGTTCAAAAAGTATAAGGCCGAAGTTGAAAATAAATTAGGAAAGAGTATTATAGCACTTCAATCAAATCGAGGTGGTGAATATTCAAGTATTGAATTTAATAATTACCTTAAAGAAAATGGAATTGTCATACTATTTATTCCACCTTGTACACCTTAACTAAATGGTGTGAGTGAAAGGAGAAATCGTACTTTGTTGGACATGGTACGTAGTATGATGAGTTATATTGACTTACATATCTCCTTATAGGGATATGCTTTAGAAATAACTTTATACATTCTTAATAGAGTTCCTTCTAAATTTGGAAATACTACTCCATATGAGATATGGACTGGTAAAACTCTTATATTATCTCATTTTAAGATAAGGGATTATCCCACCTACATTAAAAGGCAAAACATAGAAAAATTAGAGGAACGGTCCATTAAAGGCCAATTTATTGGATATGCTGCTGCTAGAAATAATTTGAGATATTATTTCTATCTACTTGATGAACAAATTGTTGTTGTGAGAAGAAATGCCAATTTTCTTTAGGAGTTTCTTAACGAAGGAGGTAAAGGCAGACATATTGTTTTAGATGAAGAGTCACCTGAAAAACAAATCCAAGTGGCTGAACCAATGGAGATTGATAAGCCAATTGAGCCTAACATGACAAAGGATATCACTTTAGCTCCTAGGAGGTTTGAAAGAGCTTCACATCCTCCTAGATGGTATGGACTTACTATTGAACATGACCAAGAGTTGTTCATATTTGGTAGTAATAATTAACAAGAAGGTCTTGTCACTTATGAGGAGGCAATGTCTGACATTGACACACTCTTAAATGGCAAGAAGCAATGCAAGCTGAGATAAATTTCATGTACTAAAATTAAGTTTGGGAACTTGTAGGAAAAACTTGAGGGAATAGTTCTAATAGGTTGTAAATGGATTTATAAGCGTAAATTAGATTTTGAAAGGAATGTTGATATTTATAAAGCTAGGCTTTGTAGTGAAAGAGTATCGCCAATGGAAAGGGATTGACTATGAAGAGACATTCTCTCCCATAGTCATGCTTAAAAGTATTAGAATACTCTTAGCTATTGTATCATACTATGATTATGAGATATGGCAGATGAATGTCAAAACTATTTTTCTCAATGGATTTCTTGAAGAAGAAATTTATATGGAATAACCTAAAGGATTTGATTCTAAAGATAGTTCCAAAGTGTGCATGTTTAAGAGATCTATTTATGGTCTTAAGCAAGCTTCAAGGAGCTGGAACAAGTGTTTTGATGAGGCCATTAAGAGTTATGACTTTATTCAAAATCCAAATGAGGCTTATATATATAAGAAAATTAGTGGGAGCAAGATTGCTTTCTTAGTCTTGTATGTTGATGATATTCTAATAATGAGTAATGATGTTGGTTTTTTAACTGACATAAAGGTCTGGTTATCATCCACTTTCTCCATGAAAGATTGGGAGAAGCAGCCTACATTCTTGGTATTAAGCTATATAGAGATAGAGCTAAGAAAATGTTAGGGTTATCCCAAGTCCTCTATTTGGAAAAGATCCTAAAAAGATTTGGGATGGAAAATTCCAAAAGAGGATTAATACCTATGAGGCATGGAGTGCATCTTTCTAAAGAGATGAGTCTAAAAACTCCTGAAGAAAGAGCATGAATGGTTAACATACTATATGCTTCAGCCATAGGTAGTCTAATGTATACTATGTTATGTACTAAACTAGATATAGCCTTTGTTATTAGCTTGACTAATAGGTATCAGTCTGATCCAAGTGAAGGGCACTAGACAATAGTCAAGGCAATCTTTAAGTACTTAAGAAGAACTAAAGATTTGTTCTTAGTTTATGGAGGATATGATCTGAGTATGGTTGGATATACAGATTCTAATTTTCAATCAAATAAGGATGAATTGAAGTCCACGTCAAGGCACATGTTCACTTTGAATGGTGCAACAGTAGTATGGAAAAATTCCAAGCAAAAGACTATTACTGATTCTACAATAAAGGCCAAATATATAGCAGCCTCAGATGTCGCTAAAGAAGCCGTGTGGTTGAAGAACTTCCTAATGGATTTAGATGTGGTTCCATTTATTTAGAGTCCTATTCCTTTGTATTGTGACAATAGCACAATCTAAGCAACTAAGGTCTCATAAGAACTTCAAACATGTGTTTCGGCATTATCATTTATTTAGAGAAATAGTTGGGTGAGATGATATCTCGGTGTAGAAAGTTCCATCAGCTAACAATACATGTGATCCATTTACGAAGCCTATGACACAGGCACAGTTAGACCACCATCTTCAAAAGATAGGTCTTAGATACTTTAGTGAATGACACCAGTGCAAGTGAGAGTTTGTTATTAGTGGTGTGTATACCCTAGTGCATTCACTGCTTTTTATATATTAAATAATATATTATAATGAACACATGTATATTTCACATTAATAATAAAATATTCAAGTTGTTGATTAAATTATGAATGCAATAGTTATATATACTATAAAATATACGACCTTTTGATTATCTATAGAGAATTTATTATCAAGTTGTTGATAATAATGAGATAAATATCTCTGATAAAAGATAATCTTAAAAATGTTCATAACCGGTATAGGACAATGAATTGAGCATTCATTGACCTTTAGGTTATCACATGGTTTATTTTGAGGAAGAATCTCATTCTCCATGATATAATTATATCTAGATAAACCAATAGGTTCTTTAAGAGTTAAGGGTGCTGAACAGTGACGCTTGATAATAACTGTACAAATAGTATTATATGTCAAAAGTTATTATTTTAGTCATAATATATGAGTCTTTTATGACTCCAAGTCCTTTGACTTGAGATATTAAGACTGTCCTTTCATAAGTAGCTGTGGAAGTGTTTTTGCCTTGTACTGGGCTATTCACGCTTAGTAATCTAATTCATAGTCACCACATTTAGTCATGTAGTGAGATATGAGATTATCAATAGTAGGACTCGTTATCCTATAGCACCAGGATAAAAATCCTAATGGAGTTGATATTTTGGTTCTGATAAAATAAATTCTTAGCCAGGAGAAATATGACCTTTTCGGTATAATATCGATAATATTAATTAGATCAATAATAAAAAATCTTATTTTAATCAGAACACAAATTACCACTAATTAGTATATTGACCAATATGATTTGACATGATGTGACCCTAATCAATATCGGAATCATAACGAGAGGATTTAATATTATGATCTATAGGTCAAATTAATATTTGAGATTTTATCAGTAATTAAAAAAAAATTCCATAAGGATACTTAATCTATCTGAATATACAAGGAATTCAAAAATGGTATCCAATATAATATTAAAAAATTAATATTATGTTTTTATTCCGATAAAATTATTAACTTTATAAGTCACACCCAAATTAAGTTATTTAGTTAGTCCATATTTAGATGTGGGGATTAATTTAATTGAGAATTAAATTAGAAATTATCACTTATACTTTTTGATTTAAAATTAATATTGATTAATTTTAACTATTTCTCATATTTATAATTTTAATTAAAGTGTTAATTAAAATTGTTGTAATTTAATTAAGTTATTAATTAAATTAATCACAACGGTATATTAAAGTAATTACCATTGTTAATAGAGAAGAGTATTGATTTTATGATTAATGGTAGTAGTTAGAAATGAGTTATACAATTGTTGCACTATTATTACATTATAAATAAAATTAATTAAAAAAATAAAAAAAAAAACAAAAAGGGTCAGAAGTCTAAAACCAACACCCAACCACCCACACATTAATCCTTTTGCTTGACAGAATGATTAAAACGAGGGAAGGGCTTTTCAAACTCAGGTAATCTGCAAATGGTTCGTGGAAATTTTATTTTTCTCTCAATTTTTCTTTTTTTTGTTTTATATGAGAAATTTAGTGATCATATATTTGGGACTAGCAAAAAAATTTCATCAACACAACTAAAGTTTTTTGTCTTTTTACTTAGTTTACGTACTTGGAGAACTAGGTTCTAAAAGATTTGTTTAAACCTTTTATTTTACCATTTTGTTTTTAAAAGTCATGGAATGATCTTGACAAAATAGATATTATCCATAAATGTTACAAAATATGATTTGTAAAAGTTATGGATAAATACTTAAAGTTAACATAAAAAGTGTATTTTCATGTCATACAATATTTGATTGCATATTTCGGTAAAATTAAAAATTTTTGAAATAACTAATTTTAACCGAAATCTAGAACTCTTCTCCATCCAAATATATTTTCCACTTCTAACATGTTTCACTCGGTAGCAGTTACTGTTTGTCATTTGAATTAATTGAACAAATGCAACTTTTCTTGTATTACGTTTGAAGTAACTGTAATCGTTCGGCAATTACAATTTTTTATTTTATAATTATTAAATAATTTTGCATTATATATACAACAGAAATTGTATATTGTTCTTGGAAATATATATTTTTTCGCATGCCTTATTGTATGATTTTTGAGCCTTATCACATTTTCTAGAACGAATTATGGATGCATAAACAGACTTATGATATGTGGGTTTGCCTAGTATCCAACAGAAATTGTATATTGTTCTTGGAAATATATATTTTTTCGCATGCCTTTTTGTATGATTTTTGAGCCTTATCACATTTTCTAGAACGAATTATGAATGCATAAACAGACTTATGATATGCGGGTTTGCCTAGTGTCATGCCTTTTTTTCATGTATGCATGATTTGATCTTTGAGGTTTAGCTTTAAGATCTTGCGAGCCCATTCTATTTTTCTTTCGAATGAGAGGTCTAATTTGTGCTTTTGTTTTGACCTCCTTGGCTATCACCTCTGTAGAAGAAATTTCAAGTGTAAAGGTCTTAATGAAATGTGTTACACTAAGGAAAGATGTAGATGATTGAAGTTTGAAGTCTTGCTAAAGGAATTAAATTGATCATATGAATATTCAAAACAAATATTAAAATAGGAAATAAACTTAATTAAAATTAATAGACTTTTAAATACTTAATTTTCAACGAAATTAATAGCTAAGTTGACAATTAATAAGTATCATGTTAATTTTAAAATTATATAATTAATTTTAAACTAATTACTATTCAATTTAATAATTGAATATATATATATATATATATATACACACACGCACATCAGACTGTTACAGGGTTGACCTAATTTCGACTCTAAAAATTTCGGATCAATTTGGGTTATTTTTTTAAGATTTTGTCCAAATTTGTATTGCTGCTTTTTAATTGGTTTAGATTGAATTTTCGTATTGAGTCAGAAATTATCCACTCTATTCGTGAACATTTAAGGAAATTAAACTATGATGGGTCATTTTATATATGGATCCATTTTATGATACATCGAATTTATTGGTATGCCATAACAAAAAAATGGCTCAAATAATAAAATGAACATTAAATAGGTCAAACTGCATAATTTTAAACGTTTCAAATCATTTAGCACTAAATTTAAAAATTTATACAACAGTATGCCACCGATACGTTAGTATTTTATAGGACCTATGTATATAACAATAAAATAAAATTTTCAATAATAATGAATTGATTAAAAAAGAGGCAGGAAGCATATAATAGTCAAAAGAAAAATAGTCGTAATTGATGGGCAATAGAAATAGGATTTGTTTTGCATCTTCTTTTTTTTTTAAAGGAGTTTTGCATCTGTTAATTAATGACTTTTTGTGTATAAAGATGATGTCATATAAGTTTCACCTACCCCACTGACCTTACTCCATCCAAATTTATAACACGAATTTGAGATTTCTTTTTTTCTTTTTGTTTTTTTTTCCCTTTTATTTCTCTAAAAGTCATTATTTGTATTTGGACTCTTTCGTGTTATAAATTTAAATGGGGTTGTGTCTTTATCTTGGGCCATCTCAGTCAATATGGTCTATGGTTACGTTTTCATTAGTGAAAATTTCACAAAACACCTATTTTTATTTTTTATTTTTTTTGAAAAATAGAAGTATTTTTTTTTTCAATTTTACATAAAATTTTTTCAATTTTGCTAAATAATTTTCAAAGATTGATAAACTCTTTTCGGCGGCAGTGATCGAAGGATGAAAAATACTGATGAAGCGATTCTAAAACTATCCACGAAGATCGATCTCTAGATAACACAAAGATCAATGTCAGATCAAAAAGAAAGAAATGAAAATTAAAATCAAATCAGCATAAGAAAGAATTAAAAATTGAAAATGAGAAACCTGAGAAAGCCTTTCGAAGCTACTCACAGTCGTAGGCAACCGGTAGAAGCGGTTGAGGAATGATAAGAGTCGACATTGTTATCTGATTTTCTTGTTCATTGATCTCTGTGTTGTGGCGAAATGATCTATGGAGCTCACTCAGCTCACTATTCATATAGATAACATTTAGCGTAATTATCATGTTCATTATATTGAGGGTATGAATTATGTTGATAAACCAGTTGATCCCCTCTTTAGATTCAATAATTCTTGTAATTATCATATTGGTTGTGCTGTTTTGGTTTCTAAATTAGATCAAATCTTATTAATTATTGTGTTATTTAAATTCTTCTTTTTCTTTTTTTATCAATAAGGTATTATTAAAGTATACTCATACTATTCTCACGGAATTCTCAAGATATTCTCAAAATATACTTAAAATATTTTCAAGGTATATCTAAAGAATTCTTAATACATTGTCAAGATATATCCAAAGTATTCTCAAAGTATACCGAACCAAGGTATTCCTAAAAATACCGAACCAAAGTATATTTAAGATATTCCTAAGATATACCGATTTGCACTTTTCGGTATACTTTTTATTACTTTTTGAATACAGTTGCTATTGTAATAATTTATAGGTGTTTTGGGTATGTTTGAAAAAAATTTTAAGTGGAGGTAATATTGTAATATTTTAGGAATTTTTTTATATTTTTGAAAGATTACCTTTTCATTACGTCCAACTTTTTTGCCTTTTCATACCATTCATACCAATAAAAATGATATTTCATTTCACTAGATTTTTTTTTATGAATCGAGCACGGATTGAAAAAAATAAATAATAAAAAAATTCAAAAACCAATCAAAAGCTTGACTGAAATTTGGATTAGTTGATAGAGTTCATTTTTAAATTTTTTGGTCTCCATTTTTACACTTACAGGTATATTACCTAAAATTTTCCTTTTTTTCCTTTATAACTATAATCAGCCAAACGCATGCTTGAAAATAGTTTTCTCATGAACTAAGCAAATTCTTTCGTTTTCTGTCTTATTCGTCAATTAATTGAGTCTTGATTTTTGTGCGATTGTAAAATTTCTTTTTGTTTTGACTTTAGGTTAATTAATTTTTATTTTAATCTTCATAACCAAATTAAATTTTATTTAGAGTTGTTTTAATAGTATATAAAACTTTAAACCAATAGAATTTCAAATATTTAGTGAATTTTTGGAGCATTCAAGATGTATTGTAACTTGTGGTCGAGACAACAATCTCGCATCCACAAAAGAGACTTGCAACTGCGCCCTAGGAATTCACCCAATTTGAAGGCACCTCTACTCTACCTGATCACGCCACATGTCTCATACTTTATCAGGATTTTAAGAGGGTTTTTGCACCTTCAAATCTCGCAACTGCTGCACAAGAAGCGTGACTATAAAATCATCAAAGCCTAAACCCTTCTGATCAGTTCAACAAAGGAGTACTCGTGCCTATGACGTGAAGCGTGATTGTGAATTGCTACTCGCGACTGCGAAATTCTACCTAATATAGCTGTTAGAAGAGAGAACAAGTTAGAGCAAGCAACGTATCAAGGACCGATGGTCATTCAAATCTTGTGACCGCGAAGGGCTACTCGGAACTGCGAAAGAGCCTTTGCACACAAACATTAAATGTAAAGCTTTTAGAATCTTAGGAAAAGTTATGACATCTATTTATAGTGGTTAGTTGGCAGATAATCACTATAAATGCCCAATCAAAAGCCCATTGATGATACTCTAACAACTTCTAAATGGTTAAACTCATGCAAATTAATTTCTCAAGCATTATTTGTATTTGTTAGTAGAGTGGTTAATCTAATATCCAAATAAAATCACAAGAAGGTAGAAGAAATTGTTAGATATGCGCCCTAAAAGCAACAACCTGAGGCATTTAATGTACACATTAACAATCACATTTTTTCATTATATTAGTATTCATTTGCATATGAATTGATATATATCTTAAACTAATTAATGAAAGTCCTTGATACATAACATAGCATGAAGGAAATCACGATGAAATCATGATAATGAGATTCATATCATGAGTAATTATGTTAATATCTAACTTATCCATAGTCATAGGATCAACAAGATGAGGATATTGCTGATCTGGATAAACTAGCATATGTTATACTCCTTGATTGGATCAAATAGTAGATCTCATAAGCTGTGAATATGAGATGTTCAGATTTAACATGTGGATGATTGCTAAAAGTAGTCAAGTACATTGGATGACCTGTTATGAAATGATCATATAGATTATTTATTCAAATGTCAGTACTTGTCTCATCATAGCAATAATGGTGCAATTATCCTTAGACTTGAAGTACGTAAGAATAACTTGGATACTGATTATGTGCTTTGACTCCATTCCTTGTTGCCTCACAAAGGTCGCTCATAGGACGGTGATTGGTTACAACTTGAGGTATTCAAAGGTAATTGGGTAGAGCCAATAAAGGATTCACCGCTCCTGATAGAGGGAGTGTATACCTATAGCCTCTTGTCAGAATCGTTACTCAAAAATCTCTAGATGAAGTGGAAATGTCTTGAAGATGGTCTTCAATAACATGTTTAATAGAGTAATAAGTCTCAATAACAAGATCTAATATCACTTTGGCTAGGTGTGACATAGTCAGTCTAGTAGGAGGTGACACATAGTCTATGCTTTGAACCGAGTAGGATATAGAATAGTGAAAGGAAGAATTGCACTGATATTATTTATAGAAAGGTTTATAGTCAAACCACTGACTTTTCGATCAATTGAGAGTCATGAAGTGTTGCTATATACTGCTCATGAGTTGCTCGATATCAAGTGTTGATTCTGGTGGCCAACATAATTGATAACCTAATAGGTCACACACTTTGAAGGTGTGAAGGATGAATAAAATGGTTTTAGATGAGATCCAAAAATATGAGAGAATGATTTGGGGTTGAACCATAATGGGATTGTGAAACATTTTGGGGAAAAATTGTTTGGGGCCATCACAAGCCCGCGAGGGCTGCTGTGCGTTGGGTAGGAGTTTTGGCCAACTTTGGCCAAAATTCCTAATTTGATCATTTTCCCTATTTTGGCAATTTTTGTTCTTTAGGCAACCCTAGGGTGTTTAGAAAATACCTATAAAATGCCCTTTTCACTAGAAAAACAACCCTAGCCTCGATGAAAATTAATTGTTAATTTTCTTTAAACTTTTCTCTCAAATAATAATTATTTTGCTAGCACAAAATAATTATTGAAGCCCATCCCTTATGAGGTTTTCTCCTTTTGGCTTCGTGTGGATTATCATTGGCTTATTTTATTATGGTTTGCAACAATTTGATAAGAAGAGGAGGTGAAAAAGTTCAAGAACACCAGAGGTAAAATACTAAAACCTTTGTTTTGATTAATTAATTTTGATAATACAAGTTGAATCCTTGGTTCGAGTTTTTATTTTGTTTTTTTTTTCTGCTGTGTTTTATGTATGTAACACATCCTCAAAATCCAATAAAAATATAAAGGCTTGTATTCCATACAGTGTTCTTAAAATAAATTCGCCCCCTTACCAAAGGTGTTTAAGATCACTGACATTTGTCTTCCATGAAGCAACATATGTCAAGTAGATATTGAACACACAACACATATTTACAATGAATTGAAATGATGTCACACACTGTATCACTTGAGAGGAAGAACGAAAAAGAATTCTCAAGGTATCTTTAACAAGAGCCAAGAACTCCTATTTATACTAGAGGGAGGAGACAAAGATTTAATTGTGATTAAACTCTTTTAACGTTGCCATTTAAGCCTTTGTAACATCCGAAAAATGGTGAATAAATCTCTAAAACATCAGAAAAAGAGAAACTCAAAAGACATATCTGGAAAAACCAATAACACGGACATGTCACATGACATGAACACACTTTGCATTTCAACACGACCTTGACAAAATGACATGAGTATGTCACATGTTATATGTGCGCTTCGACACTGTAACACCTTATACCTATGAATATCACTTATACTTATATCATATTATCATATATTGCATAGAATAAGACCGTCCTATTTATAATGAGGGATAAATTTTTTTTTTTGAATCATATAACATTATCACTTTGCAACATTTGATAGCTCAGCTAAGCATCACATCCTGATTATAAACCTAATATATCACATATGTTAACAATTCAGACACTATGTTCAATTATTTCAGTTACAAAGGTTAAAGTCAAATACATATTTACACACTATTACATATTTACTAATTTATACATATGCGGATAGACAACCCAAAATACAAATGTCATGTTCCTATACATATGTGCAATGCAAGGAGAGAGATTGGTGAGGCTCGGCCCGTGACCTGTGATCCATGTCCTCTATATGGTATGCACCTCCAAAATGAGCTAATTACTCTTCTTTGCCTGAAAGATGATGCAATTTGATGAGTTGCAACTCAATGAGAATAATTATCAAAAGCTTTCTAAAGTACTAAGTCAGTCATAATTACAAGTAGTAATTGTCATTCATACACATTTTGCATGTCATTCTATTTATGAATATCATATGAATATAAATAATATTAAATCATAAAAACATTTCATTTGCTTATACTTATGCTTATCTCATTTTCTTTTTGTTGTGACCAGGCTAAACAGACACTGTCCCGGGTTTCCATGTGAACATTTGCTTTTGCTACAACCCAACAAGGTGAGATGTTGAAGAAAAATCAAGAAATTATAAAGGTATAAATTTTGAATTTTCTTTGGTTAAATTAGTTTTAATTGGCACATGTAAAATCCTTTGATTCGGGTTTTGAAAATTTTCTTTTCCATTGCGTTATATGTATGTGATACATGATCAACCACACGACCGGCAGGCTACCACAGCCATGTGGATCTACACGGCCGTGTGGATGGCCATCTCATAACCCCCTATAATTTTTTTTTCTAGTCTCATTTTCTTGTTTTCATTTTCCCTCTCCCTCTTTTATAGGTACTGATCGGCACCTAGCTCACCCCACTGACCCTGCCGCTTGTCACCACTGTGTAGTACCCTTGCGCCGTTCCTCTCGCCCCATAGCGCTGCCTCGCATAGCCTCGCCGCCAGTAATGCTGACCTAGTGCGCCTCGTAGAGCAGCCCATAGCTCTCTCGGGCACCCTCACAGCACCCAGTGTCGCCGTTTAGCAGTGCGGCGTAGCCCAGTGCGGCGTAGCCCAGTGCCGCCTGCAGCTCCCAGCCAACTTGCAGCCACTGCGCATCAATCCTCTACACACCCCAGCAGCCTCTTGCGCTCCCGCGAGACCCACCACCATCCCAAAACTCAAGACCTTAGCTAACAAAGGTGGAGCCTGTTCTGAAGAACCCACGACTTCGATCTACCGTCACCCACACCTACTGCGAGGACCAAAGACAAGGGCAAGCAGATTATGACTGACGTTGGTGCGGGCATTCCACATCCAATGCATACACAGGTAGACATTGCAGCTAAATTTCAAGCTCCCTTTCCCATCTATTCTGAAGAAGAAGGTAATGCTTACTATGCTATCTTATTGCGTGAAATCACTGTGTCTCGTTTTATGCATTATAATACATTGAGTGTGCTTTAATGTCTTGATAAGGTGTTAGGTTTTGATAGAGTGGTGTCTTGGAGTCAATTCATTGGTATGAAAGACCCAACTTATAAGGAATTAATTTGTGAATTTTATCTTAGTTTGCAAATCCATAATAACTTCACTAGAATTAAATTTTGCATGTTTGGAAAAGAATACTTGGCTGACCTTAACACTATGCAAACTGTGTTTGGCTTTAAGAAAATAGGCGTTTCTAAAATACCTAGTGATTTTCTTTGTCAAGAGGTATAGAAATATTTGACTGGCCTTGACACTTTTTCACCCATCAATGCACCTAACACTAAAATTCTCGATCCTGTTGATATGGTGTTGCATAAAATTATGAGTAGTGTCATTTTTGGCAAAACTGAGGCTAGTAAGACTAATCGAAATGAATTGTACCTTCTTTGGTGTATGCATTAAGATATCAAGGTATCTACTGCTCCTTTTGTTTTTAAAGCCATGAAGTATATTCTACATCATACCTCTGCCCCATTTAGTTTGGGCCATATAGTCACTGTTCTAGCTAAGCATTTATGTCCAGATGATTTTGCCAAATATACTCTTACTGAAATTGTAAGCCCTGGTGATTTAGACACTTATGCATTTGAAAGGGCTAAACTAACAAATGGTACAGATAATATGGCTAAGTGGCTCCCTAGGGGTAAGTCTATTCAGGGAACATCTAGTGCAGGTACACAATCGACAGTCGCTGTCAACGAGGATGGCGATTCTAGTGACAGTGACAGTGAAAGGGATGACCCCATTTTGGCACGTTTAGAGGCCATGGAGAATAAATACATGGCATGATAAGATGCCTTTGAAGCTGACACCTTCCGCCGATAGGATTCTATTAAGGCCAAACAGCGCGCTATGTAGGAATGCCAACAACGCATGGAAGCCTCTCATAAAGCTTCTTTTGATGATCTTTAGGCAGCCAGCGACTTTCGAGCCTCTGATATTGCAACAATGAGGGGCCAACTAGATGAATTACAGGAGGAAATGGATGAGCAGTGACTTTCTATTGAGCGTGTGCAGCGTGAACAGTCTTATCAAACTTTTAAAATGAATGAATATTTCAGTGTTATTGGTTCCCTATCTCCTCCTCCTCCTCTTGCTCCGTGATTTTCCACCATCCTCAGGGGAGTGTCCTCTTCTCTCTTCTCTTTTCATTTCAATTTTCTTTATGTTAGTCAATGTGGACATTGCCTTGGATAGGTGTGGGGGGATATTTCTTATGATATAGGAGTTGTGGTAGTTGCTTTAGGATTTGTTGCTTATGTCTTATCTTTTATAATTGGTAGTTTGTTCTGTTTAATTCTGTTACACCTTGTTTAGGTAGTATATTTTTGTTATTTGTGAAAATTTTTATTTTGTTAAAATGTGCGACTCATTCCATAGTTGGGTTTGTGTGCGATTTTTTTGATGATAGCTTATGAAAATATGCTAAGTTATATCATGGATAAGGTAAAATGATGAATTGGCTTGATGTGATCTTAATTCATTTTTCATATTTTTAATCAAAACCTCTTTAACTTGGTTAGATTGGTGTTTCAAGTATAAAGCATTAGTAATCTTCTAGGGCTTTGAAATTGCATGTTTACTGTGGTTATATGATGAGTTTCTTACACTTACATGCTACCTTAGTATATGTTTTGTGAGCTTTTGAACCTACAAAAAACATATACCTATTTTAAGCTCTTTTTCTTCCTTTGTGAGTGTATATATTTAAACATAGCATGATTACTCCAGAATTTGCACTCGAATGCTGGTTGAGGCTGCTGTTTACATTATCTAGACACTAAGATGATAGGGGCAATTAGGATTAACTATTTTTGGCTTACTTTTTGAGACCAACCTTATATTGCCACTTAGATAACCCCCTTTGAGCCTTAACTAATTTTGTTGTTGATTTAATCTTCCTTGTTTCAAACTATTTTATCCATTTACTATTTTACTTCTTTTTGTTACCCTTAGTTGTAGGAGTTAACAACAATTAGAGAGCATAATTTAAAATATATATGTGCTCCCTATTACTTAAGTGTTCAATATTGACATGAGTGATAAGGAAAGAGCTAGGTCTGGGGATTTGAGTAATTTTCATCTTTAAAAAAAAAACAAAAACAAAAAAACAAAAAAAAAGAAAAAAGATATATAGAAAAAAAAATGGAGAATAAAAAGGTATACAATGAATTTTGGTACTGGACATGTATTCCTGTAACTGCTCTTATTGTTTGAACGAAATGAAGTTGCTTAATGTTGACATAGGAGCACTTGCATGTGAATGCTCTGATTGTGGTTAATCTCTTACAACATGTTAACCCCATTGTCCACTTTCCTACCTATTTACCTTAACCCCATTGCAACCATGAAAAGACCCTTTGATTTGTGTCTTGATGATAGTTAAGTGGTGGAGATTGGATTAGAGTGCAAACATATAGAAGTACTTGTTATGTTTGAATAAGTGCTTGATGATTATCTAACCTAAACAGTCTGAGCGAATTGAGTGATGTAAGGAGATAAGTGTGGAGGAATAATATGCATATGGCATAGTTACTTGCATTTGAATAGCCTTAATGGATTCCTTTTGGCTTTGTATGAGAAATGATTATATGATCATATTAAATTGTGTTTTGATTGTGAATATATAACTAGAATTAAGAATACATTGAGTTTAGTTGATTATGCAACTTTACTTCATGACATGACGGGTGCATTAGTGAGGCTTAAGAAATTTGTACTCAAAACTAAATATGGAATGAGTATTGTTTGAGTTTTTGTTTAGTTGTAGTTGTTTGGTTTTCTCTTCTTTGAGCATTACTTGGGGAAAAGCGATGTTTAAGTGTGGGCGAATTTGATCAATTCATATTTTATAGTGTTTTCTAGATTAGATTGTATGTTTTTATGCCTTTGATTTGTGTTTATTATTTAGGAAATATGTAATTTGGTGTTATCTTTTGATGTAGGAAAAATGGAGGAAAAATGAGAAGTTTTACTCTAATTAGATGATTTGAGCATTTGAATGGAAAACAAGTCCACATGGGAGTGTGAATTAACACTCTCATCATCCTAACACGGGAGTGTGGATCGACATGGGACTGTGGATCCACACGGGCGTGTGGATTTAAAGCTTGGGAGTGTGGATCCACATGGAAGGCATTCTAACATGGGAGTGTGGATCTACACGGGAGTATGGATGCAGGCATAAAGAAAGGAAGACAAATCCACACTGGCGTATGGATCTACACGATCGTGTGGATTTCTGGAAATTTGAAATCTTGTGTGAATGGAACTCTACATTGCAGCAGTGTGAGCCCATTTTAAAGACTAATTTTGATTGGTTAAGGATAAAAAAATTTGTAATTATTTGTTACCTTTGAGAGTGAGAAAGAGAGTCCCAATTAGAGTAGAACTTATCTTAGATTTCCTAGGGTTTAAAATACGTTTTAGGGGCTGATTTGAGGAGTTCCGAAAAATCTCTACACTTTCGCATTGTTTCTTTGGAGATTTGTGTGGTGGAAGAGATCTTGGAAGCCATCTCATCTTGCTTCATCAATTTGGATTATGTTTAGGAGTTTTTCACCATTGAAGTTGTCAAGCTTGAATCTTTTGAGGATTGGAGACCAACCATCCAAGAGGAGTTCAAGCTAATCAAGTTCAAGGGAGTTTAAATTTCCATTTTCTCCTTCTTTTCTGCTGTAGCTTGTTTAGTTTTAACCTTGGAATTAATTTGACAATGGTTAAAGCCATACTTGGCTAAAGTTTTTGTTAGGTATTTAGTAGCCGTTAAGATATATGAACATCCCCTTTAATTTTTATTGATATTTGATTCTTTTCATCTTTAATTATGCTTATGAAGTTTAAAGTTGAATGTATGATTGACTACCATCCATTTAATTTAGAATTGACATCTTAAGGGTGAGTTATTAGACAAACCATCTGTAACTTGTCCTAAAAATTGGGTTGAATGTTAATTACGCCATTAGCTTGGGTAGTTAGTGACTTAAGGCGAAAGCCATAAGAATCTTGACTCATTGTGCTTTGTGAAATTGAGGGATAGGGATTACGACTAATGTGCGAACTAAATGCC